>JBAFWW010047014.1:0-15491 GCA_036873685.1 Agapornis canus | reverse complement strand
CCCCTGTATCCAACCTGGCCTTGAGCGCTGCCAGGGATGGGGCAGCCAGAGTTTCTCTGGGCACCCTGTGCCATGCCAAGATGGATCTGATGCTGAGCCTTCAGGACCACAACAACCTGATACAGCAAGGCCACCCTTGCCCACTTGCTCTAGGCTGTTACCTTTCCTTTGCCGCTGGGTCTGGGTGAGGGAGTTTTCATCCCCGCTGGTCAAGGCCAGGTCTGGCTGATTATTGTTGGCTGCATCCTTGTTGATGTCGAATCCCAGCTTCCGCTCAGAGCCCCACTTCTGCAGGGAGCAGGGGTGCACCTCGCACTCGCCCAGAGCTGGCCAGTACGACACGAGCTCGTTGCCATCCACGTCTGGGAAGGACACAGCAGAAGGGGAAGAGGAAGGGAACGTGTGAGCAGCACTCGAAGGCACCACAGGCCAGAGCCCGGCCCCAAGGCCTGAGCTCAGCCCTCCCCGCCGCAGCCCCGGGACCTGCCTTTGGGCGCGGTGTTGGCAGGGTGAGCGAGGAGCCGCTCGCTGGGTGCCGTGCGCTTCGCCCCGTGCTGGAAGCGGCCCCGCAGCCGCACGTTCTCCTCGCTCTCCGAGGACGGGATGGAGAGGCTGCGCTCCTCGTCCAGGGACAGGTCACTGTCCGAGTCCGAGTCCTGGTCTGCAGGGACACCACGGTGGGGGGACATTCGGGATGACAGTGGGAGAGGGTTCCAGTGGTGGAGCCAGAAGGCAGAGGACTCACAAGGCCGCAGCCTGCCTGAGCCCCACTGACTTCCCCTTGGCTGTGCCCTGTGCCTGCTGCTCCTCTTTGAGAGAAACCTGTCTCCACCTCGCTGCACCTCCTCCTAAGGCAGCTCCAAACAGCCATAAGACCCCCTTTGCCTCCTTTTCCTCCAGGCTGAGCAAACCCACCTCCCTCAGCCTCTGCTTGCCTGTCTGATGACCCATCCACTGGCTTCACTCTACTGAGTCAAATGTCTTGTGCTGTGCTGGGGAGCCCAGCGTCCCCAGGGAGCTCACAACAGCCTATGCCCCTTCTTCTGCCTCCTCCATTTCTAGCTCCTTGGGAACTGCCCTTTGCATCTGCCCTAGGGGAGACTGTACTAAAGCAGCATGGTAACTGCCTCTCCCTCCTACCCAGAGCACATTTGGAAGTCAGCACTGAACACAGGGTGAAGGAGGTAACCACACAGCCACCACGCAGGCACGGGGCTGAACCTTACCTCCGCCAGCATCGCGGTGGAACATGGCCACATCAATGTCGGTGGGGCCGGCGTGAGCCAACAAGCTGTGATCCAGAGCCGAGCCCTGCCGCGCCGTCACCGTGTCTCTGAAAAGCAGGAGGCCGAAGGGTCACGGCGGCAGGAGCCCCGCTCTGCCCAGGCACTCCCTCTGGCACCGGCCTGAGGCTCTGCCGGTGCCGCGGTCCCTACCTGAGGTACGGGCGCTGGCTGGAGTGGGTGCGGGCCGAGCGCACGCTGCTCACCGAGGAGATGGTGGAGGCCCCCAGGGTGATGCGGATGAGGCCGCTCTCCTCGAACAGCGCTGTGTTGTTGTAGGCACTGGGGCCCTGGCGGGGCAGGGAGGGGAGACAGGGCATGGGCCCTGTGAGGGAGGTGCGGTGGCATCCCGGGAAGCAGGACCATTCCCGTCAGCTCCAGTTGCAGGCAGGCAGCCGGTCTGCAGCCCCTGGGCTGCTCCTGCTCTCACCTACCTGTGTGCTCCTCGTGCCCTCCTCGCTGTGCCCCTTCTTGCTGAGGCAGCCCAGCTTCCAGGCCTCCCGCACCTCCTCGTTCAGCACACAGAACAGGACCAGCACAGCCAGACCCTGCGGGAGAGACACCATGAGGCAGCCCCTTGCTGCCAGCCAACCCACAGCGCCAGCACCGGCACGGGCCCTGCCTCCTCCAGGGTCCAGCACATCAGCCATGGGGGGCACCAGGCTTGGGATGCACCAAGTTGCTCCCCAGTGCCTCCGCAGTGGGCACGGGTGAGGGAGGACAGGCTGGGGAGTCCTGGCTAGAAGCAGCCAAGGAGCCCCTGGCATTGTCCCCTGCAGCAAAACCAGCCATGGCGGTGGCAGGAGGCCTGTGGCACGCTGCCGTGGGTCATATCTGGGGTGTGCAACACCTCCACTGCAGGCTGCCCTCTTGCTCTGCCCTTGGAGAGCATGGAGGCCCCTTCCCTCCAGACATGGTCCTTGCTGCCCCTTGAATGTCACCTCTGAACCAAGCACCTTGCAGCCACCTCCTGCTCACGCTGTGCTCACCACGGGCACAGCAGCGAGGAGTGGCAGAGCCACCCGCTGCTGCAGGGGTGACAGTGGAGGTACAAGGACCCTGCTCTCCATAGACAGCAGTGCTCTCCTGGGCTGAGCCAAGCCCTCCCCTGGCAGAGGTCGGGCAGTTACCTGGAGGCTGCAGAGGACAGTGTAGAGGTAGTGGAAAGCCAGGACACTGTTGTTGACAGCCAAGAGGCCAAAGAGCCAGGTAGTGCTAATAACTAGAAGCAGAACAAAGGAGCTCCGTAACGTCATGCTGGAGAGAGAGAGACAGACAGACAGGCAAGAGACACACACCGAGAGGTTAGTGCGTATTGTTAATCTACATTTAGAGCTCACAGACAGAGATCCAGAGGGGAACATCCCTGCACAGCAGCTCAGCTCCCCCCGGCTCCCAGACCTTCCCTTCTGGATCACACATGGCAAACACAGGGCCCCAAACAACACAGGTCATTTGGAGGCACAAAGAGCGCAGCCAAGCTCCAGGGCTGGCCCAGGAGGGAGCAGGGAAAGGTCTCAGAATGAGCATGTAGGAGAGGAAGCAGCATGGGCTGAGAGCTGGTGAGGGCAGTGTGGAATCCAAGCAGACACAGGGGTGGCTGTGAGAGCAGGCGGTGAAGGGGACAGGCTGGCAGGACAGTGTGGAGATGGGGACTTGGAACCAAGAGGAAAGGACAAAGTTTAGGAAGGGTTAAGGTGGCTGGGAGGTGTGGGAGAGGAGGATGGCTGCAAGGCTGACACTGATGCACAGAGGGGCCTTCTGCGATGGTGGAAGGAGGAGGATGGTCACTGAAACTGCTAAAAACCACAAGCCACAGGAGCTCTGCTGGGAGTTGGGCCACTGATACTCACAGAACCGACTTCTTCTTGGTCTCCTTTTGGCCAGGGGAACAGGACATCTTGGCCACAAGCAGGAACATGACCCCATTCATCTGAAAGTGTTGGCACTGATTAGAAGCAGTGCTAAGGGCTGGCTCTGACCTGACATCCCCAGCACAGAGCATGGGCAGAGCCCAGCTCTGCCAGGCCCAGGTGAGTGTCCCCTCCTTTCCCCTTCCTGCCTGAGCCATGGCCTCCCCTGTGTTTGACTGGAGTTAGGAGGGACAGAGCGAGGGCCCTGACTGAGGAAGGGTTGTACAGAGAACAGGGCAGGCAGTGGGCAGCCAAGGAAGGGGTGAGTGCCCGTGGTGTGCAGAAGGGGGGCAGGAGAGGGCTGTGGGGGAAACAGGACAGGGTTTTACCACAATGACGACAGTAATGGGGCCTGCAAAGCTCCAGACCAGCTTATCATGAATGGAAATCCAGCAGAAGTCAGGGTTCCCATAGCCCTCAGGATCCAGGCCAACAGCCAGCCCTGTGGGAGGAAAGGAGGGGTCAGGTGCAGCTCCAGCAGCCTTGGACTTGTCCAAGCCATGTCTCATCCCACCATGGAAAGCCACAATGGGCTCTATTCCTGCCCAGCCCATGGGCACTCACTGCCAGCATCAGGTCACTCAAGCACACAGGCTTGGGAAGCCAGGAGACCATAAGCACAGGCCCTGCAACCACAGGAGCCCCATGCCCACCGAAGAAGCCACAGGAAGATGTGCTGAGGAATTACTTGTCCCCATTGGCGAGAGAATAGCCCTTGACACATGGTCCCCAATGGAGCACCACAGCACTGCCTGCTGTGGCAAGCCCACCCTCAGCTCTCCCCATAGGGTAAGTGAGCAGGACAGCACCAGGGATCGGGAGGCTGCTGAGCACTGATGGCTGCAGCTCGTACCGGTGATGATGGCGGGCACCCCCCAGCCGATGGCGTAGTAGAAGCGCATGGCCCCGAAGTTGACGTTGCGAGCTTCCGTCTGCATGCGGTAGATGTGGAGGCCCTGGACGAAGAGCCAGGCGAATGTGGAGAGGAAGAAGCAGTGGAGGAGGATGGCAATCACAGTGCAAAGAAACTGCAGAGACAAAAGCCACTCAGAGATGGTCCCATGGTGCCAATGGTAACTGTACCAACCACGCCTCGCCTCCACCCCATGTGCTTGATAAGCCACAGACCTGGTTCTCAGTGCGGTTGATGCCCAGGAGAAAGAGCAGCTCAGAGAAGAAGAGGGTGACTGATATGTTGGAGTGGATGCCACGTGTGTTGGACTTGAGGCCTTTGAGGCAGGTCAGGAAGGAGAAGGTCAGCAGCAGAGCCACCAAGGAGAGAGACACCAAGGAATAGGTGACAATTGCCAATGTCTCCAGGTCACCTTCCAGTTGCTGCAGCAGCAGAGAACCAAAGGCAAACAGCAGTGTCAGGGGGAGGCATGGGAAGACTGCTGAGCTTCCCAGCTCTACATGTGTCCACAGGGAATCTTCTGCCGGTGCCTGCATATTGTGGGCCTCAGTGGCTAACAGCCCCCTCTGAGCCCTGCAGGCCAGGGTTACCTCTCTGTGCGAGCTGTCCATCAGAACCCCAAAGGTGCCAAACTGGGAGCACTGGCAGTGCACGTGTGTGGTGTTTCGGTACACGAGCTCACAGTCCCTGGCCGTCCAGAAGCCAGAGGGGTTGGTCCTGCAGCCACCAAAGAGCAGAGAGGAGAGAACACAGATGAGCAGGGAACAAACTGCAGAGAAGAGGGGTGGATAGCAAGGATTTTCCATCAGCAGATACAGCTGTGCTCCTACAGCTCAAGTACTGGAGCCAGAGCTTGGCTGTGATCCTACCGTGCCCTCCCAGCAGGAATGAACCCCCTGGCAGAGGGCAGAAACCCCACGTCCCAGTGCTGCTCAGGCACAGCCTGTCATGGCCAGGGCAACTCAGGGACTGCAGGGGCAGGTGCCTGGGGAAAGCAGCTCAAAGAGTGGCCCCACCATGCCCAACTCACGGGGTGGAGTGGTTCCACTGGACACAGAGAGGTTTGCTCCTGTTGGCCGTCTCCAGCAGGTGAAACTCCAGCACAAGAGGGGTGTCCAGGGGCCCCCGCAGGAAGGTGTGATTGCTGAACACGGACACACTCACGATGGGGGAGTTCATCACAGGATTCTTGGGGAGCCTGAAAGCAGTGACAGAGCTGTGCCATCAGTGTGCCTGGAGATGGCAGCTTCAGGGACTCCCGGGCACCCCGGATGCAACAGCTCTGCCCAGCCCGCACCAAGGGGTCAGGAAACATGGGGCTGAGCAACACCAAGGTGGGAAGAGGCAGAGCAGTGCTGGGCCAAGTGTCTGGAACCACATCCCAGCACTGCCAGGGGAGCAGGGCAGAGCACAGCAGCCCCTTGGCACTGGTGCTCGTGGAGGGCAAGGGAGGCTGTACCTGACGCTGCGGCGATCCACTTGGTAGCGGGCAGGCAGCAGCCCCCCCAGCGTGCGGTACATGATGAGGATGATGACGGTCAGAGCAGGCTCGGGCTCCGGCAGTGCCTGCCCTGGGGAGGAGCTCTCCACCGTGTAGTTCCCTTCACCCCCAGCCCCCGTGGGCACTGCTGTGGGGGCAGCTGAGGACACAACCGAGTGGTGAGAACACACACACACACACACACACACACACACACACACAGAGGGAGCTCTGAAGGCAACTTGTGAGCCTGGCAGGAGCCTTTGGGATGGGTGAGATCAGAAGCTCTGAGCCCTCAGAGGTGGCTTGTGGACCTCTGGCAGAGCCAGGGTACATGCAGTCTAAATGACATTTAAAGGTCCCTTCCAACGCAAACCATTCCATGATTCTATGAGTTTTCCAGCCCAAACCATCCCATGACTCTACACCCTCCCCACCAGCCATGCTCCCCTGCACTGCTCCTTCAGTGATGCTCAAGCGCTCACCTTCGGCTCTGGGGGGGCTGAGCACCGACAGTGGCAGCACGACGTGCGTGTGGGGGTCCCAGGCAGGCTGGCCCCGGAAGAGGCTGCTGTGGTAGCGAGGGTAGCGCCGGCGCACGTGGGAGCGGTTCTCCATGCGGTCGATGCTCAGCACTGCAGCAGGGGAGGGAAGGCAGCTCCAGGATGGCCCCCTGGAGACAACCGTGCTCCAGGACACCCCGCGTTTGAAGTCATTGCCAAAGGGACCATATGAGCTGGGGTTGTGGATCTGTCCCGTGTTTGGGCAGGACATGAAATCCCAGCACCCACAGGGCTCCTTCCCAGCCCAGATCCTTGCTCTGCCATAGGGCAGACTCCTTCTGCCACTGAGCTTTTTCACTTGAGAGTGGGAGCGACCTGGGAGTGGGCAGCACACTCCTGGCCCTGCCAGCTCTTGGTGGCGTGTCAGCTACTGCAGGCAGGGGTGGGAGCAGGATGTCTCTCACAAACACCTCCGTGTTCAGGAGAGCCCTTGCAGAGATGAAGCGCACTGAGAAGGGCACGGGTGTGATGGAGGAGCAGCTCTGCACCACCCCAGCCAGGCCCCACCAGCAGCCAGCTCCTACTCACTGATGTTGGGGGTGACGACGCCGACAGGGTTGAGGTAGGTGAGCTTCATGTTGCTGGCCAGCGTGCCCGAGTAGTCCCGCAGCTGCTCCATGAGGCTGGCGCTGCCGTGCTCGCTGTGCGGCAGCATGGCCCAGTGCTCCCGGTTCTCCAGCGCCAGCACTGCGCTGCCGGCACGCAGCAGGTTCTGCAGGGACAGGGAGGGAGGGAACTGCTGCCCTTGGGCCCCTCCTGGCCACCCCCAGGCTGCCGAGCTCTGCTCCTGCCCAGCTCCCTGCACAAGGGCTCGGGGAAGGGCATACTTTCTGCTATGGCAGACCCTCAACACTCATCAACCAGCACTCTACAGAGACACCTTCCCTGCACCACTGCCACGAGGGAGGTGCAGGCAGCAAGACCTCCCTGTGCCTTCCCAGGTTGAACAAACCCAGCTCTCTGCCACTCTTCATGCACCCTGTGCTCCAGTCCCAACCACAGAGGTGACCTCCACGGCTGTCACTCCTGTGGGACAGTGTCTGTGTGGCACCAGAGAGCCCAGTGCTCTTGATGTGGTGTCACATCCTGAACCCCCCCCTGAGACCCAGGCTCAGGGTGGCTGCTGAAGAGAGGCAGCAGCAGAAGCCACTGTGGTCTGGGGAAGGCCTCACCTCGTTGAAGTGGGCATCCTGTGTGGCTGTGAGGCCGAAGCCATGCTGCTGGCTCTCAAAGGCCATGAGGCGGGACAGCAGGCGGAAGGTGATGTGCACATCATTCCCGAAGTAGTGGTCCATGTGGTCAGTCACAGCCCGGAGCCGGTGGGCCAGCTTCTTGGCTTCAATTGTGTTGAGCTCAGTCTTGTTCCTCTCCAAACCCTCCAGCTGCCAGTGGGGTGAAAGGAAGAGATTCAACCATTAAGCAGGTTTCTCACTGGGAAACTGGGAGGCTGCAGGCACTGCTGGACCCAGGGATTCTTTCTGAAGCCACAGATACTCTCAGTGGTGGTCACCAGAACAGGGAGCATCTCTCGAAACACACCAGGGTTGCACTAGCCCAGTTAACCCAGTGCTGTACAGCACTGGGGCCAAGGAGGTGACAGGACAGGGCAGGCATCTAGTGCTCCTTCCCTGGAGCTCTCCTGGTTTCAGTTACAATTGAGTTCAATAAACACACCTGGATATTGCAAAGGGATTTGTCACTGGCAGAGTCTGGGGGTTCAGATGTCCCATGGAACAGACACCCACTGGCTCCAAACCCAGCTCCAGCTCAACTGCCTTCGGGAAGCAGTTGTGTTCCTCTCAGATACAGGGACAGGACACAGGTCATTTCCGACAGGGACCCTCAGATAAGAGATGAAACTAAGGGAAGTTCAGCTCAGCTCAGGGCTCCCACGTGATGGGTTTGGGACAGATGAGAAAGGTGCTGAGCACTGTGGCAAGGCCCTCTCCCACTCCCACGGAAAGCTGAGCTCTTTGAAACCTTGCTCACACAGCTCCTGCTCTGCCAGGGCTGCAGAGCAGAAAGAGGATTACCAGCATGGAGAGCTCCTTGAAGGCAGGTGATGTGCAGTTGAAGAGATCTGGCTCCAGCCAGCCCTTCTCCTCATCACAGTGTCTGACGGCTGCACCTAGAGCCAGGAGGAAGGGCATGTTGGAAGTTCAGCACAGGACAGATGCCTTCCCTCTGTATCCCCCACCACAGGGACCCTCTGCACCAGCTAATCCCAAAGAGCAGCACCAGCAAGTGATGGGGAGGGTCTGCAATAACTCGGGGCCATCCTCCTGCTTTGCACCAGTGCCGCCCATTCACCCGTGATCTGCACCACCTCAGCAAGCTGCTGGCTGTAGGAGCTGGGTTTCTCTGCAGGCCTCTGGGCTGCACCACCCACAGCTGCAGAGGAGTAAGTGCCTTGGCAGGGCTCAGGCTGGAGGAGCCCCTGGTCTCTCTGGGGACATGTCTGTGTCCCCAGGGCACATCCTACCCGGCACTTGTGAAGCCCAAGCAGCTCCAGGCATGCCCTGCTGACAGCCTGCAATGCCTGCTGAGGGCCTGCTTCTCCACAGAGCAACATCACCAGAGGAGAACAAGAGTCCTGCTGTGGAGCTGGCAAACCCACCCCAGGGATGAGCCCCTGCAGCTGAGGGGCCTGGAGGACCCCCACCAGCACAAGACCCCAGCTCCTGGCTGGGGCCCAAGGGCTGCCACACAGCAACGGAGACACCAGCTATGAAAGGGATCAGCTCCTGACCACCACCAAAGCACTGCTAAAGGCAGCACAGAGAGCAGTGTCCTGGGCTGGGAGCATCGCCCTGCACACTCGGAGCATGAGGAACCCCAGTGTACCTGGCAGGACTCGGACCAAAACCTCCTAGGGATGGCACCAGGGCATGAGCCCACCCAGGGCCACACCTGGAGGAGGACAGCAGCATGGCCAGGACAGGAGGGGGAGCCTGCAGCACACTGGTTGCTGCTCAGAAAAGCCCCAGTGACCAGCGTGCCCCCCACCACCATCTCCAGCCCCTACCTGTCCTCCCCAGCCACGCTCCCCCAGCTGCAGAAGCCCAGGGACCATTGCAGGAGGGAGCAGGGAGAACAGACACCTCCCCACTGCCGGCCTTCCTCCGGCAAGGACAGGCATCAGCAGGGAACAGAGATCAGCTCAGCTGCAGACCTGGGTAGGATCCAGCCTCCAGGTCCCTCTATCCCCCTTGCCAGTGGGCAGAGGGCACTGGACCTTGTGTTGTGCATGTCCATCAGTTCCTGCCCCTGCTCAAAAAGCAACCCCTTTCCTCCACCCCACGGCCATTCCTCCTTGGCCCCAGCACCCATTGCTCATCACCAGCTCCTTCCCTCCCAGCCTAAGCAAGCAGGTACCAGCCCAGCAGAGCAGGACTCATTGCAGCGGGAGCAGAGCGCTGCAGGCTCAGAACAGAGGGTGGCAGGGGCTGCATGCAGCTGCAGCCAGGTTTGTGCTGGTTAGTGTGCTGGGAGCAGGGAACAGCGTGGAGGAGCAGCGAGGCCAGGCAAAGCGTTGGGAAGACACTCGGCAGCTCCAGAAGCGGTGGGGAAAGCGCAGGGGTGAGCAGGGTGCCAGGCAGGAAGCAGGGGGGACAGCCATAGGGCACAGCCCTTACAGCACGGGGGGAAGGAGATGGGAACAACCTTACCTGCACCCCTCAAGCCTGAGCACGGAGGGCGAGAGAACCGGGGAGAGAAGCGACAACAGTTAGGAGCCGAACCTGCCTCCTCCCGGGGCGAGCGGCTGGAGAAGGACAGCGTTTGTATTGTCCCCAGGGCCTTCCACTGCCCTACAGCCCCAGACCCCTGCTCGTGCCCTTGCTGTCATCCAGGACAGCCTCCTGCAGCCTGGGACACCAACTCCTACCCAGACACTCACCTAAGGCACGCTGTGCCCTGCTCCCCTAGCAGCACACACCAAGGCTGGGGCCAATGGAAGCCGCAGCAAGGCACTGCAGGCACTGAGATGCCTGACCCCAGCCTCAAGCCCTCCGAAATCAAAAACCGGCAGGGAGAAGGTGGAGACCAAGGCCAAGGGAATGGCACAGTCCTGGGGTGGGTGACAGACCCCACAGCCTGTTCCCAGCCCCCTCTGCTCTCCCCGGGCTGTGGCATTGTCTTCTTCAAGTTCCTTCGCCCAGCCCTCAAGCCCGGCTAAATGGGACTGGGACAGCACAGAGAGACACTGCTGGGGCTGCTACAGCCCTTGGCAGGATGGCCAGGCTGCCCCCTCCCCATCGCATCCCCCACTCACCCAAGGAGCCTTTGGGACACAGCGCCGCAGCTGAGAAGCCAAACTTGGTCTGGGGCCACCACACCCCCGCCTTGAGGCTTTTGGGGCAGCCGTCATAGAGCACTGTGGGGACACACAGGCGAGGGGCTGTCACCGGGGTGCTCACCGACACCGAGCCCACGCAGCCCGGCCCCACACTCACCCTCGCACCCACTGGGTGTCACCTCGGCGAAGGGGCTGTCGCAGCCATTGCACTGGCGGCCGATGACCCCGGGCCGGCAGTGGCACCGGCCTGACTCCCTGTCGCAGGAGCGTGAGGTGGAGCCCACAGGGTAGCAGTCACAGGGCAGGCAGGTATCGCTGCCTTTGGGCTGGTAGTGGAAGTCCTGGGGGGCCATGAACAGCCATCAGACAACCCATGGGGACAGCAGGCAAGGCCAGCCACTGGAGCCAGGGCAGAGAAGGGCCAGGCTCTCCTGAGCTGCCCCCACTGTCACTGAGCGGGGGCAGCAGAGCCCCAGAGGAGCTGAGCAGGGACCCAGTCTAGAAGTGGGCACACAAAGCAGGGCCTGGGCAGCTGCCAGGCCTTTGGAAGGCACAAGGAACAGCATCAAGGACAAGCAGAGCTCCAGGAAAGCCACGGGCCATGTGCCCATGTCCCCAGTGCCCCTCACCTTGCAGTGGCACTGCCCGTTGGTTTTATTGCAGTTGGGGTCAAAGCCCTTGTTCACATCGCAGTTACAGGGCCCGCATGTGGGGTTCCCCCACCAGCCCTTCGGACACTGCTGGTCCATCCTGAGGAGGGAAACAGACCCACGGTTACAGCAACCAAACCCCCCCCAGCTCCTCCCCACCAGCCCAGTTGCCCCAAGGAGGCGGGTGGCACTGAGAGGTCCCTGGTCACAGAGCCATGGCCCTGCCCCGTGCCCCACATCTCACCTGTGCTCACAGTACTGCCCAAAGAAGTTCTCTTCGCACTCACACACGTAGCCCAGGGGCGAGCCTGGCTTGCGACGACACACGGACTTGTTCTTGCAGGGGTTGAGGTGACACACATCCACACAGTCCCCCCCGTAGTACCCTGTGAGGGGGGCAGAGAGCACCGTGTCAACAGGCACCTTCCCTCGGAGAGGGGCCAGGGCACCAAGGAATGGATTGAGGGACTCAGAAGGGACTCTGCCCTGCTCAGCGTCTGACGGGGATGTGTCTTGTTCAGGTGAGGGATAGGAGGGCTGTGACGGGCCAGGAGGGAGCTGTGGGGAGGAAGGAGCACACAGAGGTGTGCAGAGGGAAGGGGTGGCAGGGTGCTGCCTGCCCTACCTGGCTTGCAGATACAGGAGTAGCTCTGCCACTCGTCCTTGCAGATGCTGTTGGCTGGGCAGGGGCTGGAGTCGCAGGGGCTTGGCACGCTGCAGCCAGGCTCCACCCGCACGGCATGGCTGGGCTTGGGCAGCACTGTCCCGGTGACACTGTCACCCAGTCGCACACCCTGCAATGCAGGTGACAAAGTCACAGGGGAGGTAAGACACACACAGCAGGCTACAGTTCTCCTGCCTCCACAGACCCACAGGGGCAGCCACCCCCATCACCCTCCTGTGTAGTTTTATGGCTGCCCCACGGCACCTCAGAGCTTTGAATGCTCAGAGGGGGTGTCACCAGCAGGACTGACCCATGTTTCCACCCCTCCATGTAACAGACCCAATGAAAAGGGAAGGCTCAGAGCATGGACTCACCTGTATGCAGCCCCTCAGCCCATTCTGCACCTCGCCAGAGCCCAGGACTCCCCCCACATGCAGGTGTTTCACCTTCAGGCCATGCAGCTCATTTCCAACAACCACCGTGTCCTGCAGAAGGAAGGCGGTTAACATGGGACGAGTGGTATTAGCTCTGCCCCAGCTCTCTCTGAGGGTGCTGGGGCCCATTTATGCCAAGCATCCCACACAGTTCCTGTCCTGGTGCAGGGGTCTCAGGCAGCACCTACCTGGTAGAGCCCGAAGTCGAGGGTGAGGGTGATGACGTAGCGCAGGTCCCGGCCGCTGCGGATGTCGCGCAGCTCCAGCTGCAGGTCGTGCCATCGCCCATCGCTGAGCTGCTGCTGGTCCAGGAGGAGGCTGGTGCTGCGCCCGGAGCCCCTGCTCACCATGAAGGAGAGCAGCCCCCCTGCCAGCTGCAGAGAGGGAAGCACAGTGGTGAGCCAAGGCATTGCCAGCTCCGGCTGCATCCAGCCTATCCTCCCTCTGAACACAGGGAGGGAAACCCAGCCCTGCTGAGCACCCCTCCACAACCACCCTCTGCTCGGGCTGGGGTCAGCAGGGTGGGCAGGGTCCTGCTCTCCTGAGCTGGGGCACAGTGCTGTGGCTGAGGCCGTACCTGGCAGAGCAGCGTGGTGTACTGGCCAGCGTGGGCCTGCAGAAGTACCCCATCCGGCTGGCGCGTCCGGAATGCCAGCCCCAGGTACCACGGCACTGAGATCTTCACATCCATCTTGAAGTCCCAGGTCAGGACACTGTTGCCCTGGAAGTAGTGGGCATGGTGCATAGCTGGAAAGGAAACTGGAGGTGAGGAGGAGGGCTGAGCACTAGCTGCAGGACAGCAGAGCCAGTTCATCTCACATGAACCCCTTACTCTGCTTCCACAGCAGCCCTCGCACAGCCCTGCATGCACCCCCCTGCTCGAGCACTCACGGTAGCGACAATCTTTGCCCCCGAAGCCCACGGGGCAGAGGCAGGAGAAGGTTCCCCAGCTGACAGAGCAGGTGCCGCCGTTCTTGCAGGGGCTGGAGTCGCAGAAGGTGTGCTTGGCATGGCAGCCTGGAGGAATTGAGGGCACCCACGTCAGACCCTACCTGCTCACCACCTCTCCCTGGCCCACATGGGCAGGCAGCACTGCCCGTCAGCCCTTTCCAGGCTGCCAGAGGGGCACGCCTGGCTGCTCAGGGATGAGGGTCAAGGCTGTTGCTGCTCCTTATGCCAGGCTAGACCTGCAGGCTCTGTGTCTGGGACCAGGGGACATTCCCTGGACATTAGCTGGGGTAGGGACTGGGGATTAGGGGGATCTGGAGACCCCATTCTCCAACAGGAGGCTGCTCAGCTCCAACTGTGCTGCCGTGATGCTGTTACAACCCAGCAGTGAAAGACAATTCCCAGCACAGGGGCTGGCAGGAGCAGAGGTGCTGGTACCTGCAGCAGTGCCGTTGTTGGCGATGTAGGAGGCCAGGTCGATGCGTTTGCTGTCGATGTACAGGTCTCTCATGCATCCCACAAAGTCCCGGTGAGTGACAGGGAAGTTTTCAGGCAGGTTGGGGACCCCTCCGAGGAGCAAGGGACCCGTGAGGTCCAGGGACCTACCAAGGACACAAGCCCAGGGCTGTAAGATCCACAGTGACCTCAGGCCAGCCAGCGCTCCCCAGCGCAAGGGCTGGGAAGCAGAGATCCTTAGGGACAGGCACACAGAGCCAAGGTCCCAGAGGCACCACAGCAGCAGTGTCCCCACCACAAGCGTGTCGCCAGCTGGGCCCAAGGAACTCACTTCTTGGAGCTGGTCTGCACCCCCTCTGCAGCGCAGGAGTAGTTCCCAATCTCGCTGCCGAACTGCAGGGCCACGGAGGCGTCACACTCGTCCACTGTCACGATGGCCACCTTGTCCTTGGAGGGGCCCTGCACCACCCCCAGGGCGCTGACCCTGGGCTGAAACCCAAGGCAGGGCATTAGCAACACAGCCAGACCCAGGCACAGCCCGGTCCTCACTGCTCTGCTGGAGGCGTGCGTGAAGCAGAAGCAGCCCAAGCCAGGGCACGGTGCCAGAGATGGACATGGGCATGGACACTGTGCCAGGTGTGTGACACTGGGTGACTCCTACAGTCCCAAGGGCCGACCTGAGGGTCAATCGCTCACTGCGCTTGGCTGCCTGCTCCACTGCACCCACCCCCAGGGCTCAACACCACCTCTGCCTTCTCTCCAGGGCAGAGCCAGAGAACAGGAGAGCCAGAGCTGCTCACTCACACCTTGTTGGGGGTGCACGTGTGGGGAGAGCTGGGGCACACACACCTTGTTGTAGTAGCGGAGCTGCAGCGTGTGCCACTGCCCATCACTCACACCTCCGGGCAGGTAGGGGCTCACCACCGTGCTGGACTCCCCTGCAGACAGAGATGATGTGAGCTGAGCTCTCCCATAGGCACCAAGCCCACAGTGGTGCCCGCAGCCTCATGCAGGGATGGAGAAGGGCTTCAGGGAGAGGCCTCTGCTCGCTGTGGCCTTGCAGCAGGAGTGGGGTGGGGGAGTCACAGCCCTGGGACCAGCAGCCAGCATCCGGGATGGCTCCCGTGTCCAGGCTGCCTGCCAGCGTGTCCTGGCACCCTGCATCTGCCCTCCTGCCAGTCAGCCCAGCTGCAGCAGGGGCACAGTGGCCACCCAGTGCTGCCTGCAGGGGACAGGGGAGGAGAGTAGGGCCCAGGATGGGAAGGAAGCCTCCCCTGCTAACACAAGGCCCCAGTGCTCCTGGCAGCTGAGCCTTACACTCCTCAGGGCAGGCAGGATGGGTGCAGGAGGGGCACAGTATGGGTACAAAGGAGCAGAGATGGGAACAACAGGATAGCAACTGCCCTCCCCAGAGAGTCCTCCTCTCCAGACTGGTTCCAGCAAGGCAGGAGGTGGAACTCACAACAACAGAACGGGGCAGATGGGCAGCAAGGACACCAACAGGGTTTGTCCTGGTTTGTGCTCCCAAGCCCACTGCTGTGCTTGCATTCCTAAGCCCAGGGAGGGTCCTGGGACAGACACCCATCCCCGGGGCCATCCACTGACACCACCACCTCTCTCCACCCTTACCACAGGCTCCATTCCTGCTCTGCAATGGCCTCCTCCCAGCTCCCACAGCACAAACCCCACGGCAGGGATGTGGGGTCATCCCAAGCCTACCTGTGGAGTACTTGAGCTGGACCTGCCCCTGGATGATCTCCACTGCCAGGAAGTCGTGCCGCTCGTTCAGGCGCCCGTTGTAGAGCAGGAGGCCGCTGGGCTCCACGGTGCTGAACCTGGGTCAAGGAGGAAGCAGGAGGGCAGAGCGTGCGCACACCCAGCACGGGGACA
>JBAFWW010047012.1:1156-23082 GCA_036873685.1 Agapornis canus | reverse complement strand
CACCGCGCCAGCCGCTATTCGCCGGTTCCGGCGCGGTGCACCATCGTCATTGGCTATCGCTGCTGCCCGTTACCGCCGCGTCGTGGTGGGGGCGGCGGTGGCTGTGGGGGCTTGGGATGGTGTGCGGGGTGGGACCCGCAGCGGTTAACGGTTTCCGCGCACTGCGGGGAGCGTCCTCCCGGGCGGCAGCCGTTGTTGTCGCCCCGCTGGGCGTGCCCCAACGGCTTCGGGTTTTCGCCTCCCTGGCAACGGGTAATGCCGAGGAGTCCCTGAGCCTTCCGCGGGGCTGAGGGGCGGCTGGAAGCGGGAGTCCCGCAGGGAGATTACTGCCCAGGCGGAGTAACGAGGCCCTGCCACAGTTTGGTTATCGAGCGATGTAGGGCCCGAGGGGGACAGCGGCAGTTGCGTGATGTGCGGTGAGGGAAGCATTCCTGTTCCTTAGTCTTCAGATGATGAGTGTAGAGGTAAAACGCTGTGGAGACTTGTCTGTGGAGCAGCGGTGTCTCGGCCCTGGCAGGTCCCTGGGTGCTGCAGTTAACTTTGCTACAAAACCTGAGTACCAGCAGAGATGAGCAGTGCGCCTAAAGTGGGATGCCTGACACAATGATCTTTCCAAAGACATAATGCGTAATGCAACTTCTGTATCTTAGAGCTTAACTTATTTCGGCTCAAACCAGGTATTTCTGTCAGCTACATGCTCCACCCTGCCCTTCCAAGGAGTAACGTTTATACAGCCTCACATCAGTTTAAGCTGATTTAGCTTCTTGTTGCTGTCATAGGACTCTGCCCTTTCAAGAGATTCCACTTGTCTCTTGCTCAGATGCCCAATTTCCCTGTGTGATTTCATGGTTCAAAGAGCTTTTATGGCTAAAAAAAAATAATAGTTTTATTTTTGTTGTGGTTAGGTTTCAGCCAGTTCACTGTGCAACAATGCAAGTGTCAGCATGAAGTAAAAGGGTAGGATTCAGATGTAGTAGGGTAGGAGCATATACTCCAGACTAAGCAAATGTACAGGGTATTGCATCTGGTGTCTGTTCCTTCTCCTTTTGTCTCCTGATTGGCTTTGTCTGTAAGTAATCTTCAGAAATATTAAGACTGTTCTGAATTGTTGGGTTGGACTTGATGATCTTAGAGGTTCCTTCCAACCTAGTGATTCTGTGATATTCCTCAGCATCAGAAAAGACGTGCCATTAATAGTATTCCTCAGTCAAAAGGTGCAATATGAGTTCAAATCTTATTAAACAGAGACTTCTTTCTGATGCTTGTTTTACTTCAATTTTTGATCTTATTAGTATTTTAGTAATCCAGATGAGACATAATGCCACAGGAAATCTGGTTTCATTACTCTGCTTCTCACCATAGTAATTGGTTTGCCTTTGCTCAATATATGATCCCATTGTCTTAATCTGTTGCAGACTTCAGTTACGCAAGTTCTGACTACAGTATTCTAAATTAACTATTGTTTCAGTGTTTACTGGTTGTTGATAAGCATTTTATCTCTGGGAGAGTATTCTGGTGTCTCTAACCTGCAACAATGTATCTAGATTAATGACAAAATTATCAGAAACATGCTAAATTCAAGGATGCAACTTGAGGTGGATGGTACCATTTTTTTCTGAGTGCAGTACTTGAGCATCATTATGGAATCTAATTTGTCTTACACATAGCTTCCATGGCTGTCTGTTGCATCTGGGAGTACTGAGATCACATTTGCAGAAATATGTGTCTAACTAAACTCTTAGAAAATGAAGAAAAAACTCTGTATTTCTTTGGAAAGTTTGACTTAGTTTTTGTGATTTGGCTAGCAGCCCCCAGGAACTCTGCAATAGAAGTTGGGATAGGATTTAGTTCTACTTAGCGGTTTCAGCTCTCTCATCCACCTGCCTTTAACATTCCATACCTCACAGTTACCTGCATTTCTGTTTCTACAAAAACCAAGAGCATTCATTAGATAAGGTCTGATTCATTACAAGTCTTTCCTTATCCCTCAGGCATATGTTGTGTATTGAATTAGTAGCATACTTGGGGAAAGACAAGTCTGTCAGTTTCTCTTCAGACCTCAGCGGTTGCATTAGATTCCATTGTATTTCTTTGCTCATAGGTTTGATTATCATAGTATGCAGAAATGTGCTTAAAGCTCTTAAGTTATGTCTGCAGTGAGTGTGAGATAATATGCAAATGATTACTTGAACCTGGGATGGGATGATACTAGACCTGAAAGGCACCATGGCACTGATATCTCTGCTCTCTTGCGTTAGTTCTTTTTTTGTGTATGCTAGCATGTCAGGCCATAAATAAAGCAGGATGTAGCTGTGTTCCAAGTTAATGCTGGCCGAGTTGCCTTTGTAACTTAGTTTAAACCCAGGTTAGTTAGTTCCTTGGTGTTTTGTATTGTGGGTTGTTGTTTTTTCTTCTTTTTTTTTATGTGGTTGGGTAGGATTGCTTTGCTTCATTACCTTTGGTATGTAATTTGTAGTTGCTACAGAGGGGGGCTTGGGCATTTATTTTTATTTTCTTTTTAACTCTGAAAGACTTTATGTTTGGCACTTTGGTTTTGTGAGGGTTTTGGTTTCTGCTTGTTTCTGTTATTTCTGGATGTTTAATATCAGCATCTTTCCATCTCTAAATTATTTCGGTGGTCTGTCCATGCTTCTCTGAGTTGCTTCAGTCTGGTTCTGTTTGTCTTTCACTCTTATGATTTGCATTTTTCTTCTGTTTTTAGCTCTTTTCACCAATACCTATACCACTACACCATTTGGGGAAAGGTGATCGAGCAGCAGTAAAAAGATAAACAGTCATTTGGTTGCTGGAGTAGGTTGATCAAATGAAAGGGTTTCCAAAGAAGAGAGAACATTTTTAAGTCATAATTACTTTTAAATATATTTCTTCACTGGTTATTGGAAATAAATTCCTTATGATGCTTGGGTTTACTGTGGTGCATAAAAGCAACATAATATAGTAATGTAACTTCTGATGCAGGGTTAGACACATAGTTGGATGTTTCTGCATGTAAATTATTATGAAATCTGAGCTCAAGTTGCTCGAAAGCTCAGTAAGTGCTTTTAACTTCCTACAGATACCTGCAGCCTGATGATTTTGTGTAGAAAGAAGCAAATTAAGAATTCCTGGTGAATGAACTGTAAATGGTGAACATAATGGCTTTTAAATTAAAAAAAGAGCACCTCCAATCTTGGTTTTCTAATTTGGTCATTTATAGTACTGCTTTGTCTCCAACTATCTTTCTGTGCAATGCATTTTTCTGCATGTGCATTTATCCATTTTATGGATGTACAATACATCCTACTGTCTTACTGAAAATCATAGGTTGTAGTCTATACCATACAATCCAGAGCATACATTAACCCTGAGAGAGCAATTAGTTTGGTGAAGTTTTCTGATTGTAGATTATTGTCAGTTCAGTTTTCAAACAGAAATTAAGCATTCTCTTACACTGATAAATTGTTCCAATGACTTGATAAACCAGCCTACTTAGTAAGCTTTACTTACTAAATGTGTAATTCACTTCATGGCAAAAGCCTTATTTGAAATATGTAAACCTGAAATATTTTCTTAATCACACTTCTTTAATTTATAATTTCTGTCAAGACTACCTGGAAACATCTAAATATCTATGTCATTATATTTTTTGTGTCAGTGCAGTTAACGCAGTGAAATTGCTAAGTTAGCACAAGAAATGCAGTTACATTCATTCAAGTCTCATGTGAAAAATAATCTTGATGGCTTAATTTTTTTTTATTTTTTTTTTCAGGAACCCAAATTAATCACAGAATCTGGCAGTTTGTGCTTTCTACCTGAAAGACAGATAGGTATTTAATGTTGTTTGGTGCTATATATGGTATTGCTTCATATTGTTAATGCTTCTGAGAAGCAAGAGAAATACTCAGAATTGCTTACAGGACTATGTTGCAGTTTCTTTAAGATTATAAGTGAATAGCTGGAATTCTTTTATTCTTTTGTCCTAAGTTTCTGAAGGTGTGTGAAGATTGCAGTTGAATGAAGTTGTCCTCACGTGTAAGAATTACTTCAGTTGTGACATGAAGAATTGCTTCACCATGCCTGAATAAGATATGTAAAGGACTATGACATGATAACTGCTTCTGTCCCCACACACCTTTTTTTTTAAACTACCCATTATTTGTTGTCAAGTCCTCCTAAACAAAATACTTTTGAGCAGACCATTTTTTTTTTAAATGAATCTAACCAGTCTACAACAAAGACATTTACATTTGTTGACTGACTTCAGAGGCAAGGCAGCTAGAATACATTAGGAAAAGGACAAAGTGCTTAGTATAAAGCCAGTGGGTCTGTGTTTCTCGGAGCAGATTTCCTTACTGTTGAAATCACCAGTCATGTTGATAAACCTTCATGGAAATGGGTCATGTATTCTAATCTGAAAACTTCCTGACAGTCTATGTAAAAATGCCATTCTGAAGAAGGAATAATTTTATGTCCCTGCATGAAAGCAGCCGTGTTGAGCAGTGGGTGATGAAGAATAAAAGCTCTTTGGATGAGGAAGATTATGGGCACCATCTTGGAGGAGAGACTAGTGCATGCTGCTACATCATTGTAGAAATGTGTTCTAATTAATTAGCTATGTTTTGGAAGTGAGGCATTTTCTGTATTTTCTGTTTCATGTGTTTATCCTCCTGCTGAGAGCTGCTCTAGCTACAGATTTTGATGACTTTCTGCTCAGAGTCCACTTTATTATTGATACTCTGATACTGAAACTTATTTAAGTGAGGGTGGAGGAGGGTGTGGAAGGCTGAGCTTTGCTTTCAGTATCAACTAGCTGTAGAAACTGTCCTGATTTCTGATCATATTAGCTTTCCTCTAGTCCAGATGGAGCTGCTTTGTCTTTGCTACATGCTGGTTCCACAGAATTTTCCCTTTTTGTACCTGTTGCTCTGTCTGCTGTAGATTTGAGTGGCATAGTTGCTGGTCAGCTAGGCTTGATTTGCCTACCTTATTTCCTGTGGGCCAAAGGGAGACATGAGATTTGTGGTGAAGATCATGAATATACAGGAAAATTCTGTGCATTGTAGAGTTGTACAGGTAATGTACAATTTAACAGAATACTTGAGGGTGGAGGGGACCACTCGAGGTCATTTAGTCTGACCTTCCTGCTCAGGCAGGATCACCTAGAGCAAATTTTTCAGGACTGTGGTTCTTGAATTATTTCCAGGGAAGGAGACTCCACAACCTCTCTGGGTAGTGTATTCTAATGATCAGTCACTGTCACAGTAAAGAAGTTCTTCCTCATGTTCAGGTGTAACTTCCTGTGTTTTCCTTTATGCCCATTGCCTCATGGCCCATTGGCTGGCATGACTGAGAAGCCTCCCTTCAGATACTTCTACACGTTCATCAGCTTCCTGCCTTGAGTCTTCTCTTCCATAGGCTGAAGTGGCCCAGGTCCCTCAACCTTTCCTCATATGAGAGATGCTCCAGACCCTTAATCGGTCTGGTAGCCCTTTGCTGGACTTGCTCCAGGAGCTCCATGTCTCTCTTCTGCTGGGGAGCCCAGGACTGGACACAGCATTCCACGTGAGGTCTCACCAGGACTAAGTAGAGAGGGAGGATTACCTACCTCAATCTGCTGGCAATGCTCTTCCTAATGTAGCCCAGGATACCATTGCCCTTCTTGGCCACAAGGGCACATTGCTGCTGACCCATGGACAACCTGTCCACCAGGACCCCAGGTACTTGTCTGCTGAGCTACTTTACAGCATGTCAGCACCCATCCTATCCTGGTGACTGGGGTTATTCCTCCCCAGGTGCAGGACTCTCCACCTGCCTCTGTTGAATTTCAAAAGGTTCTCCTCTGCCCATCCCTCCAGCCTGTCTAGATCCTCCTGAATAACAGCACAGCACTCCTCCTAATTAAACAGCTAATTAAAGTGGGTGAAGAACCCTTCTCTGGGCCTAAGCAGTGTATGCCAACTCACAGTCCTAACAGCTGAACTCCTTTTTGCAGGGCAGCTATGCCACAACTAGCTTTTTGGCTTCATTTACTAGTGTAAACATAGCTACCAACTGCATGGCAATTGACTGATGTTTCTGAACAGACCCTCTTGCTGAATTGTTTCTTCTGGATTAGATGGGAGTAATGGCCAAAAGGAAGACTTTTATGACTTTTATGATTTCAGCTTCTTTCCCATCTCTTGGTCTTAAGAGATTGGAAGAGAACAGATCAGGATTTGACATGAATTGTGTGTGTAAGAGTAAAGAACCGGACCGCCATTACAGTCATGCAGCCCTGATTCATTCCTGGAGCTTAGTCCATGCTGTGCCCTGAAACAGGGTAGAGATCCTGTGGAAAATACAACATGTGTTCATATAGTTAGTGTGTCATTATTCATGTGTGCTGGCTGAATTTACATTTTTATTTCCTAACAGAGTGGTTCACAGTGTGGTTCCTTCCATTAATTTATTTAATCAAGAATAAATTCCACTTCCTGCCCTAACCTCCCAAAACCACCAGATCTGGCACTAATAGCTATAGTGCAGTTATTATGAAACCAGTTTTTTTTTTTTTCTTGATGTAATATGTTTAATTGGAAAAAAATTGGTACTGGACATATGCCATTCAGTGTTTCTGCACAGTATCTTCCTGGGAGCTGATGTTTGGTTTGACCTGAATACCAATTCTGCAGTTAGGATTTGTAGAATTTGTTGCAAGTGCATTAAACATTTCTTGTTTATGGAAATAAAATTTCATATCCAAATTAATGCTTTGTCATATGCTTGAGTGTAAATAGTGGAGTTCTTAGAAGTGCTCAGTACTGGTTTATAACTATTTCTGCAGAAGCTGGGTGCTGTGGGGAGAGTTGAGTACTGAATAATTTTATGGATCCTGCCAGCTAAGTAACAGCAAGCTGTTTCCCTTCTAGTGTGTGTTGAAACCTCAGTGCCTATGTTTAAAAGTGGCTGCATTTAGATGCAAAAGTGAAACTGGGTTAAAATTAGCCAGTGGTACAATTCAGATAACTCTAGACCAGACACAAGCGCTAGTCACCTGATATGCAGAGGGGTGTCTAGGCTTACCTGTTTCTCTTTCTACGTATGCTGATAGATTATGTACCTGTGAATGCTGAAGATGATGTGGAAGCAGTGGTTGTTGACAATGGAGAAAATGGACTGTCCACAGAAAGCTGTGTGTCAATGGAACAAAACTCTGAAGTAAACAGTGGTGTTCACCATGTGGCTCAACTTGCCTATGGTAATTATTGTTCATTTTTATTGTAATTAATCGTTAATGGCTGGTTTTATTGCTGTATTGACAATGCTGCTGTCTTGAATGCTTTCTGTATTACCCTTATTGTTAAAATGTGTTTTATTAGAAAGCTACCTTATAGAAACTGATTGGCAATGCATTTAAAGAGAGGGACCTTTTCAGTTACTACTTTAGAGGTCTTTATTAATAGTGAACCCATTGAAATGTTACATGTTTACAAGACTTTTTTTTATTTAATTATAAATAAGTATACCTAGGAATGCATTAGCAAGCAAACTGGAAAATAAATGTCATGGAAGAACCTAGCCCAGAAAATGAGGTTTTTAGGTAAACTGGCCGGTGCAATTCAGTGGAGCACTGGGGGTACTGATGTGTGGTGTTAGTAAGATGATTACGGTGATAAATTATTAGCTGTAAGTAGCTTTTGGTGTTTGTCTTTAATTCACTACGTTTATTTTAACATGCAAGACCAAAGTCTCTCAGAAATCTTATGTAATTCTCTGTTGGCCCAGACAAAAATTAATCGTAGCTGTTATGAGCATTTAGTAAATCCAGTAGCAGTAACTTTGTAAGGAAAATGACTGTAACTAAGTGATGGCCCTTATTGGCCTTTTTGTTTGGCCAGTTGATTTTATGGAGAATCTCATCAGTATTCCTCTTCAGCAGAGTCAAGTTAGATTTCAGCTTCCTAGTGTTGTTAGGTGCTCTTGAGAACTTTTAACCTTTTTTGGTCTTCTACTTGACAGTAGAGTATACTATATTTTTTTTTGACGTTTATGCCTGAAAACATACTTGGGGGAGGAGGATGGTTTGGGTGGGGTTTGAGTCTGTTTAAAAAAAATAATAATAAAAAAAGTCCTGCCTGAGCAACTGGCAGTTGCTGGTCTTGGTTTCAGGGCAGGAATGATTATTTCTGTATCAACACAAGAATCATGAGTGGGTATGATTGTTTTTTAAAAGGTAAAAGATGGTTTTGTCAACTTCGGGCTTACAGCTCCTGTTGTTGATCGTTAGCATTTGGTATTATCTAATTAAAATTGAGTATAGTGAGATATATGACTAAAACATGGCATAAGTTTATCTTGAATATAACTGTTTAACTTAACTCTTTGAACAGTATTTCTCTCATTGTTTTATCCAGCCATCTTAGGCCAATGACTTGTCAAGCAGTACCTTTTCTTCAGATCTGGTTCTTTCTGTCCAAACTGGTTTCTTTGACTTTTGTCTCATACCTTCTTGCTTACAGATACTGAGCTGGCAGAGCAAGCCAGCTGCAGAACACTTCCATTGTGTTTTCACTTAGCCATTTATGCCCACAAACTTGGTATCGGTTTTGCCGGCACTCTTCTTTTAGGTCATATTTGTGTCTAAATCAAAGTTTGGGAAGCTAATCAGAAATATGATTAGTTTAACATAATATGTTTGAAATATAATTAATCCAGGGAGCTGATGTCTCCAGGTAAAGCAGCATTCTGGTTTGTCTGCAGAAAGTATCTGAAGTTTGAGGGTCTACACTGTGCCTGTGAGTTAATCCTATAGCCCTACACCCCTTGTACTTTCAACGTGTCCTCTTGCCTGTATTGCTGTTGGTCCCTCATGGTACTGCCATCTCTCAGGCTCAGTTCTGGGGGTGCTTAGTGCTAGGAGACGAGTGCTAGGTCTGTGTGGTGAAGATAGAGGGATGAGGTGATCTCGGAAACTCTTAAGCTGGGTGGGAGAGTAGGTAGGTTTTAATCTTCACCTAAGAGAATAAATATTAAGTTTAATATTAACTGTGTATGTATTTTTATTGCTGAGTTATTGATTGTGATTTCAAAATGATGTTAACTGCACTAATTTAAAACTAATGCAGATCTTGCCTAGGTAGGATCTGTCAGCTCTCTCACAACATTTGTCTGGGCTCTTAATGCAAATATTTATTTTTTCTTTTTTTAATTAATCTGAATATATTACTAGTTTTCTGCCCTGCTCTGGGCTCTTCCTCTTTGAGTGGATAAAGGTGAAGTGATTGTCTTTGCTTTCCAGTATTTCTCTTAGCTTGGCCTTGTCCCATTGGATTTGATTTCTCTTCTGCTTTCCAGTTGGGCCACAAAATAAGTTCCATTATTTTGCAGAAGCAGTAAGAAGTACCCTTGTAACTTCTTCTCATACAGCCCCTTTTACTTGGAAAAAATTTATTGTAGGTATCCGCAAAACTTCCTCACCATACCTTTTCAGCTTAGGTTAAGCTGCAGAAAGCCCTTTCTCAGCAGATAGTATGGTGGAAACTTGGTGTTGCCTTTTTATGCCAGCTATTTTTCCTTAGTTCTTTCAAACTTTCTAAGGTCTTGTTTAGCTTCTTCAGCTTTACTTGTCTGTTAATATCTTTTCTTATATGTATCTTGTTATCTGTGTAGTGTTTGGCCTGTCTATAGGTCTGGGCTTCAGGAGAATTAGGATGGAGATTTGTAACTGTGTGCCAGTCCCACACATAAGAGGTGGAGGCATTTTGAGCACCACTTGTGGATAGCTTGGGTTTGGTAGTCCCTGGCTACACTGTCTCAACAGAGATACCTGGAGCAGATCTCATTTTGTTGCACAATGTTTCAGTGACAAAGATGGGATAGACCCCATAAGTGAAGGGAATGGACAGCTGAGGACTAAATAAATGGAAATAGTGGGTGTTTCACCTGAATTTCAGTTAACTGGGCTTGTTGGGGTTCTGAATTTTGAGACTTGTAAAATTGGACATGAAAATGAGAACAACGAATCAGCAGTGAAAAGCAAGGCAAACGAAACAGAGGCTGGAGAGAGCTTGGAAGAAAGACTATGAAATTTATGATTTCTGCTCTAAATAAATCGGATTTAGTAAGTGTTTAATAATATGTTAGTAAACAAATTTCAAATAACTAAGCAGTTAGAAAGTAAAAAAAAAAAAAGAATAAGTAATGTGGCTGCATGCTTCTTTATAGTGAAATGTTTAATGCAATGGGAAGCCTTCTGATACGCTTTGCTTTCTCTCTATTTTTTCAGGAAGCCAAGGCTTATCAGTGCTAGCAGAACGATTAACATCGCATATGAGCCATTCTGCAAGTATGCAAAGAAGAAATGGTCACAGCCCTGAGAAAATGAATTTTGTGTTTTCACGTAATAAAAGAAAACGACTTGCCCCTACTCTAGTGGGACAGAATGTGGTATGTTTCCCGAAACAGTAGCCCTTTGTTTTGAGGCTGGTTTCAATGTCATTGGGTGTATAATTTTTCCTTTACTTTTGTATGGTCATTTAAGTGATATCCCAGTTAAGAAGTGGGGTAGGATATTCACGTAGTGCAGGGAAGCTTCTAGCAAGAGTAAAACCTGGTTTTGCTGGATGCTGTATGTGTGTAACAACAGCTAGTGTACAACAGAGAGTAACTCGTACTGATTTCCCATGTAGATACTGTTATTTTTCTCAGTAAAAATCTCTTTGTAGAATTTACGGTAAGAGTTAAAACTTTATGTTGAATAAGGGTTTGCCTCCATCTATCCAAAGACAGACTACATAGTTCTAACTTGGGGTAGTGTGAAGCTTAGTTCACATCACTAAAATATTATTCTTAAATTCCAAAAGTCTGGGTGGCTGTTTAATTTAGCTTGTTGTGAAACAAAGAAAAACAACACCCCTGTATCACCAACCTTCCTTTTCAAAAATAAGACCTGCTTAAATATGACTTAGTTAAAAACTACACAAGCAAGCAAAAAACCCACAACAACAAGACTTGAAATCCATGTTGGATGATGGATGGATGATGGATGATGTTCCCATCCAGTAAAAGAAAAGTGTCAGAATTGCCCAGCTGGTGGCACTGTTGATTCCTGTCTCAAAACTTCTTTCAAGCAGCAAAAGATTATGTCTTTTACACATTCTTACAGCTTCTGCATAGAAGTTATACCCCTTGAAATAAGAACACTTTTTGTTTTGAAATTGCTTTATTTAAATTAGTGTAATTATCTATAAGGAGTCCTATAATTACATAAGACTGGCTATATAGAACATACACAGGTGAGAAAGTTCTGGCTTTAGAATAATCAAATAAAAATACATACTATTACATAAATTTACAAGAGGTTTATGTTATGTTATGACCTAACCGCAGGCACATAAATGAGATGACTGTTGTTAAATCCCACTTTCTTGGGCCTTTGTATCCCCAGGGAGGGAATATGGCTACAACTGAAAGTGTCCAAGTTGGATTCCTAGAAGGTTCTCTCTGGAGCTGATGTTTTGAATTCCATCATTGTTCAAAACATTGAAAGTTCTTTATGTTATTTCCCAGATGAGAACAAGGGAAGGAGAATATGAAGATAGTGACAGTGTCATTTATGACTATGAACCAGACTATGAATGTGTAAGTTAATTTTGACTGACTTTGAAAAGCTGCTTTGGGGATGCATGTTTTGGGGTAGACTTAAATAATGTGTGGGGCTTGAAGGGTTTTAATGGTCTAATGTGGTATCCTAAGACTGTATATACTACTAGCTTGCACTCTTTTTTTTTCTTTTTTTTTATTATTTTAATGAAAAAGGGGAGCATTGTATCTGAAGCTTCCTACACTGGAGATCAGCAGAAAACTCTAATGGAGGTCCTCAGTTATTGCCAGGTATTTTGTTATTTTTTTTTCTACGTCTCCAAAATGGCATTTAAACCATCTTAGTTGAATTTCAGGATGATTTGCTTTCTACAGTCAATCACCTATGACTTCATCCTTTCTGGTTGTTCACTTGTTAGCTGCCTGCTCAGTATTTTCAATAAAAAAAAAAAAATCTACTTTGTATTTTCTGAAGTTTTCACATCATAACTGGCAAGAATACTGTTCAAATATTCAGCTTCAATACAAATTGTAAAGTGTAGTGATTATTGGAAGGACTTCATGGTAATGGGAAAGATCTGATTGTCATACACACCCAATTTTTGAAAGAACTTGAGGCTTGCCAAAAGCATGCCAAAATCTTGGTAGTGGTGTTTTGGTGAGTTCTTTGCTTTTGACTTCTGAAGCAATGTTTGGCAAGATTGAAAATGACTGTACCAAAAACCAGAGGCATCCCATATTTATTCAGGTGAGGAATTATGTTACTACAGAGTCATAATACTCTATAAAGTGAAAGATACTTAGACCAAGCTTCAGGGAGAATAATTTGTCAGTGGCTTGTAGCCAAGTATTAATGTCTTGCAAGTCTCCTTAAGCAGATTGTGTGACATATTATTGCTGCTAGTCTGGAAATGTGTGCTGCAGCAAGTAGTGCTAATGAGAAGCTGTAGCCTCTTTTGATGCCTACTAGGCCATTTCCATCTCCTTCACCCCAGTGTTATGCCCTCCTCCCAGTAAGTCTGCCCTACAGCTACATGAAGCCTTTTAATAATGCCTGTACTGTCCATATCAATTTAAGGACTTCTAGTGTTAGGGATATTTATAAATTTTGGAAACATTAATAGCTTCTTTTGTCTGAGGATAATTATTTTTTAAAAAAGATAGCTATTGTATTGAAACCTAACTGTTGATTTTGATAGAATTTCAAATTATTTTCAGTTTATCTACTACATATTCATCTAGCAATTTTTTTCATATCCCTATGTATTTTTAAAAAATTATCTAGTTATGCTATAGATCAACAAAAGATATTGCTTTGCTTAGTTGAAGACACGTTTCCTCTTTGTAACTCAGATGTTTATAATATCTTTGTATGTTTTTTGGAGAAATAGCTGATGACATGTATATGATAGGTATTTTTAAGTTGTCAGTATCCTTTCAGTATTAGATTAATACTCTCTTATCTAACTCCTTTATATTCTTATGGCACAGAATGTATGTCTAAATTGCTGTGTAAGCATCATGTTTGAGTTGGTAAATCCTGGAAACATTGAAGAAGGAAATTTCTATATCACAGAATAATGTATAACTGATGGACTTTGAATGCTTTGTCTTATCTGGCTTTTTTTGTCTGAAAATTTGGCCCTTCACAATAATACTTTTTAAGTGTGTCTGATTGCTTTAGTAAGGCAACATGAATTCTTAACATCTGAAAGACAGTTTCACCTTGGGCACTGACTGAAGATCAGACACTTTCAATAAATAAGTTTTTTTCAAGTTTTTTATTTTTGATTCTGTGATTATGAAAAGTATGTATTCAGTTGATTTCAATGTGATGTTTGTTCTGAAAGGCATTGCTGAGTTGATTTCTTTATACACCATTTACATCTCATTTTCACAGAATCACAGGGTGGTTGAGGTTGGAAGGGACCTCTGCAGACTCTGTTGTGCAAACCCCATACTCAAGCAGAGCCACCTAGAGGTGATTACCCAGAGCCATGTTCTGATGTCACAGAATCACAGAATCACTAGGTTGGAAGGGACCTCTAAGATCATCAGGTCCAACCCATGTCTTTTGAGTATCTTCAATCCACAACCTCCCTGGGCAACCTGTGACAGGGCTCAGTCACCCTCACAATGAAAAAGTATTTCCTGATGTTCAGAGGGAACTTGGAACCTCCTGTGTTTCAGTTGGTACCCATTGCCTCTGGTCCTGCCACTGGGGACTGCTGGAAGAGAGGATCCTGACTCTGTTCTCTTTGTACCCTCCCTTCAGGTGTTTCTATACATTAATGAGATCCCCCTGAGCTTTCTCTTTGGCAGTCTGAGCAGTCCTGGCTCTCTCAACTCGTCCTCACAGGAGAGGTGTTCTAGCCCATCATTTTTGTGGCCCTTTGCTGGACTTTGTTCAGTATGTGCTCAACTCTGTTGCATTGCAGAGCTCAGGCCTAGACCCAGCACTCCAACTGTAGCTTCACCAGTGCTGAGAAGAGGGAGATGCTTGCTTCTCTTGACCTGCTGGTAATATTTTGCGTAATGCAGCGCAGGGTACCCTTAGTCACCTTTGTGGCAAGGGCACTCACAACTTGTTAACCACTAAGAGATCCCAGGTCCTTTTCTGCCAAGCTGCTTTCCAGCTATATAGCCTCCAGCATGTCCTGATGTCTGGGGTTGTTCCTCCGTGGGTGTGGGGCTTTGCACTTTCATTTGTTTACCTTCATGATGTTTCTGTCAGCCCATTTTTCCTGCCTGTTGACATCTGTCTGGATGGCAGCACGACTCCCTGGTGTATGAGCTGCTCTTGCAGGTCTGATGTCATCTGTAAACTTGCTGAGGGTATTCTCTGCCTATCATACAGATCATTAATGAAGATGTTAAACAGAATCAGACCCAGTATTGACTCCTGGCGTACTCTGCTAGTTACTGGCCTTCATCTAGGCTTTATGTTACTGATGACCACTTTCTGGGCTTGGCTGTTCAGTTTCTAATCCAATCCATCTCCTTGGCCTAAGGGCCAATCTTGTCATAAAGAGTGAGGGTTCCTCATTGCTTTCTGTGTCCTCTGTCACCAGGTCCCCGCCCCCTCATATCACAGTGGGACCACTTTTTTCCCAGCCTTTTTTTTGTCACCTATGAACTTATGGAAGCCTTTCTTGTTGTCTTTGATATTATTGGACACACACAATTCCAGTTAGGATTTTTACTATATATACAATATATTTCCCATTGGTGATATAGAAATACATTTCAATTTTCTGCCTATAAGCCTTCTACCTGTGTACTTGGAAGCTTATCATGACTTAATAACATATTATAGCTGACTTGCCTTAGAACTTGTCAGTATCTTTTCAATGTAAAATGAAATGTACCAAATAGCTACAAATAAAACATCTGCTGGAAGCTGGAAGAGCAACATTTAAGTGTCAGATACATTAAAGTCACAAGAGTAAACTTCTCTGAGAATTCTTTTTATTGTGTGATATTTACTACTGGTATTTGAATTTTGTATCTAAATTGATCTTTAATATGCTTATAGAATATATACATTACCTAAAAGATTTTACCTATTTTTTGGGAAGGAATTTTGCTCTTAATTCAGCTTTCTTGATTTATTCAGATTTAAATTGCGTTCGTGTGAAACCATACTGTCCTAACTCTCGTGTGTGTTGTCAGGCCATGTATGATGCAATTCAGAACTTGGATAAAAAATTTGACCTGCTTCATCGTGAGGTCTCAGAAATGCAGCATACTTGTGTAAAGCCACTGTTGCTCAAACCTGTGAGTATTAAAAATCTAAGGCTTTTTTTTTACTTTCATTCTCTCACTTCCTCTAATGCTTATTTAAAAAAAAAAAGTCCTCTCACTAAGATTAAAATTAATAGCAAAGTAGTAGACTTAAAATCCATTTCAATTAAATTATTCTAGATTTCTTACCATACACCAGCTTCAGTCTCCTGTGTTGTTATTGACTAGTGGTCACTGAGTGGCACCCATCAAATTCAGGATGCCATAAAATTCTGTTTGTATTGAAATGAACAGTAATGGATTGTGTAGGTTACATCTGAAACTTGGGTAGATTGGTGGTGTTGCTGTATGAGATGTGGTGTACTTTCTCGTTGCTTTCTGCGGTTAGAAGAGAGTTCATGCATCACTCACACAGGCTGGTTCAATTGACTAACCAATTTTTTAGATCTCAGCGGTGCGGTTTCATATTCATTATGGTTTAGAATTTTATTCTTTTAATAAGATGCCTTTTTTTCCCCAGTGTTTTTAAGAAAGTTTGATATTAAGTGTACGTTATCTGTTTTGTTCCTGTATGTTCAATCCCCTTTCAACTAAGGAGACAGAATATCAGCATTTATAGCTATGTTCTTTTAAAGGAAATCACAACAGATGATTTTTGAAGAAGGTCATAAAATCCATAATGACCTTTCTTCATCAACAATATTGCAAAGCTTTTAATGTGGCACAGGTGAATCTGCTGTCAGGAGATGCCAAGACAGCTATAGGGCCATTTGCTTTAGGGGTGGGTAAAAGTGATGAAACCCTTGTGCATGTTGTATAGGGTCCTGCATTTTATTTGGGAATGCGTTTTTATTGACAACTCTAAGCTTGTACTGTTCACACATCCAAAAAGATGAGATTTGGGGAACAAACTGGGCTTGTCAGCTACTCTTGGACTCTGTGACATCTCTGCTCTTACCCTCCCCTCTGATCATGTGGGATGGCAGCTGCTTTAATGTCCAGATTAAAAGTGTCTTGAACTGCTAGGGGTTTTCTTGAGGAAGACTTTCCTTTTATCACTTTAAGGTGTAAGGGGGAAGCCAGCAAATGGAGCCTGCCAACCATTTTCTTCAGTTCTTCTTTAAAACCATCAGGAATGCTGTAGGTTGTTTCTTTTTTTTCTTTTTTTTTTTTCTTTTTTTCTTTTTTTTTCATTTTGTAAATAGCTGCACCATTTTTGTATGTGTGATGGGCTAAGGATATAAATAAGGAAAGGTTGATAGTAAAGGTCTTTTTTGTTTTGTTTTTCATTAGATCAACTCCAATAGTTGGAGAAATGGACAAACTTTGTGGTGCGTGTTTTTAACGGCTACCAGGGTGGAATATTATCAGATTTCTATAAATGAAAAATGCAAACAAAACAAAGATACAAAAATAAAACAAAAGAAACAACAATACTAAAGCCATGCCTACCTTTGGTAGCTCTTGCTCCATGACTTGTATTTTGAGCTAGAACACATGATTTAGGGTGCATATGTTTCTTAGTAAAAGTACCCCAAGCCTTGGAAAACATAGCCCCTTTGGCTGTCTTAGTCTCTTTCGAATCTTCCATTGTAGATGAGATCTGAATGTTTAATGATTTGAGCTAGGAAGTAAAGAATGAAGAGACAGCCAGGACAGAAAGTGAATTGTTTCCCTTCTTGTTTAAAGGGAAGCTAACATGGTAGTGAGACATCCCTTGAGAATTCAGCAGACTGGGTCAATGGCTGACAAATTTTAAATGTTATTTTGCCTATTCTTTTTTCATCAAGCTCATTTTAAGAGCCTTTATAAAGCTGCTTTTCTCGTTATATATTTCCCTGGCTTCTTAGAAAACAATTGCACCAACACCCCAGGTGGAAGCAAACTGAGAAATGTTGAAGCTGACCAGATAAGCTCTTAGTGTTGGTACTAAAAGCAAGAATAAAAGAAAATAAAGGGAAGGCTAAAAAAATAATAGTACTAGCTTCCTGACAATTAATACTGTAATTAAGAGTCTGTTGCCAATAGCATAATTACTAAAATGTAGTCTTCCTAGTTTGCAAAAGAAAAAATCGCCAGATATGTAACCTGGCATAATATAACCTTTTAATTGTTTTCTGAATCACATTTGCAGAAACCAGTTGGATTTACATACAAAGGTTCCAGTCATCTGCCCCAAGGAAATGTAAGAGTACAAAAATCAATGGAAAGGGAACCAAGTCTTCATCTTTCTTCACCACAACAGGGAAGGCAGAGCCCAGTCATAAGGGTTGCTTTACAAAACAGCCATGTTCATGTCAATTCCACAATAAAACATGTGCAACAGAGTCTTCAGCTTGAATCACAACAGACTGTTCACAGCCAGAGCCCACCACTTCCCACTATAGTTTCTGCACATTCATTGCATTCATCATGCACAACAAATGAAAGGGTGCCTGACCTTTCTGCACAATCAAATTTTGTAGCAAGTGTTTTGGAAAGTACTGTCCGTGTTGCATCTTCACCAGTGGCATCGTCATTCATGCCAGCACCATCTGAGGCCAGTCTGGGAAATAATGTGATGGTGGTGAACTACAGAAATGCACCTGGGAGTGTAAATATTAGTAACGAACTACCATCATCTTCAGTCTCCTTCAGTCCTAGCTTTGGTGAGTTCCTTTGTAATAAATACTCAGAAACAAAGGCTAAAATACTGTTGCTTGTATAAAAAATTATGCCTAATGAAATCTCTTATCCTTATTTAGCAAAGGAGCAGAACTGGCTGCCTAACAAGCATTTCTTTAATGGAATACTGTTTAAAATGCTTGAAGCAAAAGGTTAGGGGAATGTTTAACATGCCAGGGATCACTTAAAAATCTCTGCATTGTGCATATAGTTGTATGGACTACCACAGGCTACAGTACATCCTTTGGATTCTTTTAAGACTAGGCCCTCTTTCTGTCTTGATATGCTTGATGTAACCTATTTATAACCTGTGTATATGTCACAAGTAATGCATACATGCTATGTATATGTTTACAAAGACAAAAGAGATTGTCAGTAAAGGTGAGGCACATGCCTGTATACATGTTTTGCATTTGAGAAAGCAACTTGCCTGAATTGTCTGAAGTAAATATTGTTTTCTTCTTGTGAAGGATTTTGTTTATGCAAAGTTGTTTCTATCCTCACATCCTCCAATGTTTGGTCTCTTTCAAAATACTGAATTCCACAGAAAATGAAGAATTCTGTAGATTATTGCATTATAATAAACAAGCACATATAAAATAGCACCATGTTTTTAAAACTAATGCATCTCTTTCTCAAGTATAAATGTTGAGTTATGTAGAAGGCTAAGCTATGAGGCTTTGGTTGCTTTTGGTCTAAAAAATAAGTTCATACAGCTGAAGAGCTGCATGAGTAGTGGATGAAATACTTAGATATCTATCTGTGAATTTGTAAACAGTGTGTGATTTAGCAGTACTGTGTGTGGATTATGCCATTCTTCATTGGCCATTGTCTTGAAAACATGCAGTTCTGTAAAATAGGCCAGTATACATATTTTTAACTCTTACATGTCTAATGACTTTTCTTAGGTGTTATTTCAGTTAATTGGTGGTTAACATGAATAAGAAAGATATTTTTGTTACCATTCCAGTTTAAAGCTGCTTTTGTAAGAGCAAAGATAAGTAATACATAGTGGAGTTAGGTGTAGTACCGTAAAGGTCAAGAGAGAGTTTGAAAAAATATTATTTTTTAACAACTTGCACGGGGTTTTAAATTATTAATTTTTTTTTCTAAATGTTCTTGTTTTACAAAAGAATTTGTTGGTGACCCAGTGAGAAATGTTAGAGTTCCTGGCACCTATCTGATGAAGGCTCGGCAAAAGACTAAACCGAAATACGCAGCACGCTACTTAGTTCGTGTCTTGTTCCCCAAGGAAACGTTGTTGTGCAGCATTATGGGAGTGAGTGCACGAGGGCGCAGAACACTGGATCCAAACAAAATTGCTGCAGTGAGAGGTATGCTGCTGCCTCTTGAAATACACAGCTTTACTTGTTCAATACTTAACAAAGTTTCTAATTTACAAGAGTCCTTCTCTGTATGTTTCTGCTAATCATTTTCTAGCAACTGGTGAGCTGATAAAGACAGTAGTGGATGTCCAGCTCCACTCCACTGTCTTTTAGTTTTGAAATTCCTGCTTCATAATTCTCAATATTCATTTTTCTCCAGCGTGAATAAACCAGTTCTGATTTCTCCTAGCTTTGTGTATATCATCTTCATCAGTCATGCTGACTGTTTCTAAATTTTTCATTGCAACTTACTCTGTGTTTGTGTGGCATGGATTTTGTGGTGAATTTTTGGTCATGGTATACTTTGGATTAGCATTAACTGGTGATTCTTAAATATTCTTTCTTTTAAGTTCTAAAGTTCTGTTCACTTCTCTTGTTTGAGAAATGGGAAAGATGGGAGGTCAGGTTTTCTGGGTTTATTTGTTTTGGTTTTGTTTTTTTTTCCCCTTGTCAAGCCCTTTCTTTACAAAAATCCCATGGCACGTACTTGTGAAACCGTACACCTCCTTCTTCCTCTTTAAAAGGCAGGAGGCTATTTAAGCCATGTGAAATAATTGCACCATCAGCATGACATTGTCTCTGGGTTTTTTTGATGGTTTTTTTTTAGTAGGGGGTGGGGGTATTGGTGGTTGTGGGTTTTGTTTGTTTTTTTCTTAAAGGTAGTATGGTAAATCACACCTTTCCTCTAATTCTACCAGAAAAACCTTAGTAATAAAAGCATTATTCACAACACTGCAAAAAAGTACCACTGCACATGTTAAATTCATAGTGCTGCTTAGCTTCAAAACACGGGTTACTATCTCTCTGTAGTTAAAGCTGACAAGCTAAAGGTTCTAAACAAGGAACAGTAAACATGAAGCATTTCTTTCTAAATTTCTCTTTCTAAATGAGACTATTTTTAAATGTAATGTTTTTTCACAAGGCTTAAAAAATTTTGTTTTGTATGCAGAATTTCTTGCAATGAATTTTCCAAACTATGATTTGAGCGAACATGGAAAAGACTGGAAAACCTGTATTACAAACGTTAATGCTATGATCCGCTGTTTACGCTCTGAAACAAAAATAAACCCAGTAAGTTGTCTCAAGGTGATGCTATATTAAGAACTAAATTAATGCTTCTTTCTCAAGTTAATTATTGTAATTTCTCATCATAGGAGTGCTCTAATTGGAAATTCCTTGGGTTCTTGCTTTGCATTGCTCAGCATAAGCCTGCTGACTGCAGCACTAGTTCCATATGGTGAATACTGGAACCATATTCCTTTCTCTTGCTCTGCATCTTCCTGTTCCTGTGTCCAGCATTCAGTTAGGAGATGTGTACACATAGGATGCTAAAAGGAAAGCACTGTAAATGTTGCCCAGAAGTAGTGTCAGATTTGATTGCAAGCTTAAATATGTAGCTGGTAGCACCATTTTCACAGGATTTCCTTCAGATATATCCAGCTATGCATTTCAACTTTATATTGTCTGAAACATCACTCCCAGAACACCTGTAACTCCCATTTACCTGTGCTTCTAAAAAGCTTTGTGCAAGTCTGTGAATTTTTAGTATCTTTCACCTGTGGTTTTCATGATTGAAATTCAGGAGTAAGTATATTGTAAATATCTGGGATCTAATTTATACTAAATGGGAAATGAACTGGAGCACTATTTAGAAAACTGGTAGGCTTCTCCCAGTATATGTGCTAACCTCATGTAATGTTTCAGGAGACTGCTGAAGGGAAGGAAAAAGTGACTGATGCTCCAGATAAATCTCATTGTGTAGATTTAAATTGTAATGAGGATAGTGAAGGCAATTCTCAAAACTCTCAGAAAATGGCCACAACTGACATGTTGCAGAATTTGGGATTGGAAAGGTTTCCAGAAGCTTTCCACGCATCTTCGATCAAGAAACCGCAGTCTTTGGAACCTATGGGTAAACTAAGAAATGTTCATCTTCTGGATTTGTGTTACATTTTAAATGGTCAGTGAGAGGCAGAAGATGCTACTGTAAGTGAAGTTGTGTAGTACAGGGATTTGCTAAACTGTGAGACTTTTAAGGCAGTGACTTGGTGTACATATGGTAGGTCTTCATGAGAGCAAATTAATGGTTGGCCTCTACCAGTGGTCCCACAAGGCATATCCACTGTAAGATTGGAAAGTTCATCTGTAAGATATTCTGTTGAGTTTCACTGAATAATTATTTTTCAAGAATTATTTCCTAGTTGCCCTGATTTTGGTTGGGTGTGGTGGGGTTTTGGGTTTGGGGGGATTTTTTGGTAGAAATTCTGCCTGAATGGAGTAAGCTGGCTAGAATATCTGTTGAATGGTATTGTAGTTTCAGAAGAAAAGCACATGTTTCTGTAAAACTGACTGTTCAGGACAATAAAAATCTTAAAGCAGCCTTTAGAACTTTTTTTTAATAAAAATGCACAAGATATAAATGCATTGGAAAAAATTTCACGTACAGCATGTGATGCTCTAGAGAGCTTACAGGAAAATAAGCTGAGATTAGTTGACCTTTGAAATAATTTATTTGATTCGAATCACTTTGGGGCTCTATCAGACCTATTCTGG
>JBAFWW010047010.1:0-10773 GCA_036873685.1 Agapornis canus | reverse complement strand
TAAACTGAAAGAAGATAGGTTTAGATTGGGCATAATGAAGGAATACTCTGTGATGAGGAGGGTAGATTCAGACTGCATAAGAGGAAGTGATCTTTTATGAGAGTGTAACAACTGGAACAGGTTGCCCAGAGTAGTGATAGATGTCCCATCCCTGGAAACATTCAAGATCAGGTTGAACAGGGCTCTGAGCAACCTAATCTAGTTGGAGATGTCCCTGGTGACTACAAGAGGGGTCGGACAAGGTGGCCTTTAAAGGTCACTGCCAACCCAAATCATTCTATGATTCAATGATTTTAAGATTTGGCTCTAGTACAGATGCAGCTCGACTCAAATGCAAGCTGCTGTCCTCAAAAAGATTTTGTTTTAAGCATAAGTCTTGCAAGAACAAGCTGGTCCTGAGAATCCCTCCATCTTGTGCAGAGGTTAGTGAGAACATAAATCAAGTCCAAGCCTCTGAACTGTAGTCTGCAGCTAAGCAGGACTGAGACCCAGCCAACAACAGATATCTGCCTCTGTGCTTAGAAATCGCACTTTTTTCACTGAAGCACATTTATCCAGCAGCTCCTGATTTCATAGTATTGAGCAGAGCAGGGTCAACTCCCAAAACACAGGATTTGCCTACACAGAAAGATTAAAATGTGAATTTTCCAGAACGCAGGAAAGGCCTTTGAATTCTAAAAACATGTGTAAGGGTGAGATGAATTTTATAAGGTGGGAGTTTGAATTGGGATTTTCCCACTAGCCGTGCTGTAAGCCTCAGGATAGCTGGATTGCAGATCAGTTTGCCACTGATCTCAGAAAATGCATCAATGTGCTTGCTTGTCTGAGTAGGCATTACAGATGCTCCCTCTTTAATCATTCCTTTGCATGGAGAAGCAAATCCACTGTGAGTGTTAATGGAAGATCTACAAAAAATAGAAATACCATAAAACTACCCTGGGAAACTATCTACTGGTTAAATGCTGCAGCTTTCTGGTACAGAACATTCCGTTACTCAGTTCTCCAGATTTCATACAATAGATGGGAACTGTACAAGCATAAAGCATGACTGGTTGTGTGTGGATAGGAGTAAATGATATCTAGTTTTCATCCTTACATAGGGAAAAAACAAGTTTAGCAACATACTTAGTTTGTACATGTGATGTAGCTGCTGCAGAGAGGATATTTCTGGTTCTCCTGGGCTCCTTCTATGTGAAGGTTTTTAATAAGTATGAAAATCTGCTTGGGGCTATTTTTATTATAAACAGCAAAAGGGTTCATTGTTACATTTTTCTCTCTGCACTGTTACCCCTGAAGTGCCTACTCCTTTCACCCTGACACTATCTGGTCCTGTCTCTCCCAGCCCTCCCGGCTACCTCTGTTGTTGCCTGTGCCCATCAGCAGCATTGCTGCCTTTGACTCTGCACTGCTGTTTGCCACCAAGGGACTGCTGTGTCCTCAGGCCCCTTCACCTTGCACCCAGCAATGCCTCTCTTTCCTCCTCCTGGTCAATCACCTGCAGACATCCTGCTCCCTGTTCTCTTCTTCCCCAGATTTTGCACTTCAGGCTCCCTCCAGCCGTCTGGGGATCCCTTGTTTCTCAGCAGAGCGGTTGCCATTCAATGTCCCACATGCCTGTTAGCTTTCTACCTTCTCAGCCTCACTGCTCTGCTTCACTTCATGAGTTATTCTGGTCACAGAAATGCCCCCCAGCTGATCTTTAAATCTCTGAACTCTCATCACGTTGTTTTTTCCATCAGTTCCTTTTGGATGGTTTGCATCTCGCCAGCTGCCCCATGACCAGCTCCACCACATAAGTAATTTTGGCCCTAACTTGCCTGGTTCTCTGTGGCTGGGCTCTTTGTGCTGTCACCTCTGGCTTTTTCATCTTCCCTCCCTAGGTGTACTGCATTTCTTCCACCTTTGTTCCAATATGGCTTCAAGCACCTACTGCAGTGGTTGAAGGCAGATGATCCACCAATCTTTCCTTCACCCAGGGATTAGTTATCCTCTTGGTTATGTTCTTCCAGTACACTATTGTTTTACCTGACTCTAATGCATTTCTTTACAGCCATTGTCTGCAAATTCTGTATTTACTGCTTCCTCTTTCCAGTTCAACCGTCGTTTTCTCCCTTCTCACAAGCATCACTATGTCTTACCAGTTGTCCCTCCAAAACACCTTACCCCACCCCAGCAGCTGGGTTGCCCCATTCTATTTTTAATTTCCCTCTAGAAATTATGTGTTTCCTTCCATCTCTTCTACACCCAAGATGCCTTCCAGCTCTACCCCACCCTCCTTTCCAGCCATCACCTGCCCTGTAAGCACTTCACAACTCCTCTTCCTCCTGAACCATGACTGTTAATTCCTGTGATTCTCCATTAACTTCCTTGCAGGCCATTATCAAGTCCCTGACTCCATTCTAAGCATCCTCAACATTCTTCCTGTTTTTGTCGTTGCCCATGTAGCTCCAGCTATGTTTTAGCCACATTGCTACTTCTAGGCACCGTATTCTTTTCAAGCTGTTTCTGTTTTGGGAAGCCTCCCTCTACCTTGGGATTATCCAAAAAGGGAGGAGCAAGAGGCAACTAAACACCTCTCATGGGCAGTTGATAGGAAGACCACAAAGCAAAAGGCCCACTGTGTGTGGATCAGCCCTTCAGACCTTCATCCCACTCATCTGCAAATGATGAGGCGGAGATGCTATAAAAGGCATCTGTGTGAGAGGTGGTTTTGGTTGCATGGAGGTAATTAAGCAATAAATAATAACTTCCAGATATTTTAGTACAGTCCTCAGGAGCTGGCATTACAGAGATCTGCATCAATACCTCCTAAGATTCTGAGCAAAGCAAATAAGAACAAGAATTTCATTCATTTACATGGCAGTATCTGCAGGAAAGGCTGATTGAGCCCCAGCTTTTCCATTCGGCTATAAAATCTCCATATGTACTATTTTCTCAAGCATTATTTTAAAATAGAAACGTTACTTATCTCCTGGGATCTATTCAAAGTAACTAGTTGCACTTGCGGAGTCTGATGAAGATGTTTCATGTCATCAGATGTTAGGTACTGGATTAAATGGCAAATATTTGCCCAATTTAACATAAATTGCTAAGGATGGTGTTAACAAGACTGCTCATTGCTAAATGGCTCCAGGCTAGTTTAGGTTCCAATGTTAAACCCCACTTTTTACAGCTCCACATACACAATCAGAACTTCCAAAGCATTTTAAAATTTAATGTGTCTTTATAGAAAGATAGATAATATAGAGATAAATAGATAGAGACATTATCTGGAAATCATAGCTCATTGATGTTGATTTAAGTACGCTCCAGTATAAAATAAACAATTTCTTCTTATCTTAAAGGAGCTACAGGGACAAAAATTAACATGTAACAAACTATTGCTTATAATTTTTTAAATCATATACATAATAAGCCTAGTTAACCAACTAATTAAAAAAGTCTTAACTGAAATGTAGGTGGAAGAAATTTCCCTTCCTAGTCATACCCCTTTAAAGGAGAAAATGAGTAAAACCACTATACTGACACTAGGGTTGGTTAATTTTTCAAAGTTAAGCAAGCAACAGTCACAGAAACCAATAAATACTTTGTTCCAGTATGTTTTCTACTTGTCCTTCATATCTGGCAGCACATCTGTGTGGCACATGGCACCCACTGAGAGGAACTCCATGAGGACCCTGCCCATGGCTGGCTGCCACACCAACATCCCTGGGAAGTGGGCTGATTTACAAGCTCTCTCTGCTTTGCTGCTACTCTTGTAACACCTGTGCCCAGGTAATGGCTGTTTTCTGTGCAGGCTTATTTTGATGCCTAAAGTGAGAGGCAGGCTCTTCTAGAAATGTGGTTTAATGCATGAAGTAGTAATAATTCTCCACTATACTGAAAAGCTGTCCAGCTTTGCCAGAGCATGTTTCTATCATGCTGCCTACACACCAATGCACTGCAGACACTGCTCTGTGCAACCAATGCCATCCTGATGGCAGTCCAGAGCAGAGTACCTGCCAGAGCAGACCTGCCAGGTACTCCTGATGCCATCAGTGCTCCTGAGGACATCTCCCCTCCTAGATCACTGCCAACCTGCCCATTTGCTTCTCTGCTCCTGCATAGGCAGAGACAAGGGACTAGGGACATAATGGGGAATTGCTTAAGCACCTAAACTACACAGACCCCTGACTGCCAAGTGAGGATCCTGACTATACCAGCATCATTGAAGCCTGAGCCTGAGATTCTCCCTGTTCAGTAACTCTCCCATCAGGGAAATCCAAGAAGCAGCTTTCCCGAGGGGCTTTTGACTAAAATCAAACCCATGGGGAAAGCACATCTGTGATTTTAAACCATCGCATTTCCAACATGATCCTTTCCTAAGAGTGGCTGTGGGTGGCATCATGCGATGCAGCAACACATGTAAAAGCGGTGCAACAGCTATGAAGAGGGGAATATTTTGAAATACTTGTCTGCAGTGTGAAGCAGTGTGGCCATACAAAGCACTCTGCAGCTCTCTGCAGAACCTTTGGGTGAGAAGGGTTTGGAACACTATGGTTTTTCTTTTTTCTTTTTCTTTTTTTTTAAATAACAAACAAACAAACAAACAAAACCCAACTGTAAATGAGGGAGTAACCAAGAAAGGTGGGATGGGGTGATTTGTGATTTGAACAAGGCAGGAGTCTTAGGGGAGTTTTCTAGCCTGACGTTATAGGATTTTGGACCAGCATTGGCTATTATTTGCTAGCCAAGTATTTAACAAATCAGCTCTATAGAAACTCCCTGCAAATACTTCCCATCAGCATTCAATTTCCCTGTGAACTGTGAGCAAGTTTTCCTATGTATCTTGTGTATTTTGCAAGGTTTGGTCCCTCCGAGGGAACAGTGCTGACTAAAACTCTACCCAGTGAAACTACCAGCTACACAGCTCTAGGATCAGCTAACAGAAGCTTATTGTAAATAGTTCATTTGCTATCTCTGGTTTGTTGTGGTCTTTTTTTGTGATCCAGAGGAGCACTTTGCCTGTCCAGTGCTTAAGACTCATTCTGCAATAGATGATGATCCACAGGGCATTTTGCCTTGAAAGCTCAGTACAAGATCCTAAATCATGGACCAACGGGACGAGTAGGTTTGGCAGGGCTGTAGCCCTTGCACTGATGGCATGGCCAGGTGTGTTTTCTGAGAGCCCAGCCAGCTAAGCCCACAGCTGGAGATGTGTCCTCATGTGTGCCATCTTCAGGCCACTGCTGAAGAGCCCTCTCAAGTCATACTTCACATCTCTGTTATTTTCCTGTACGATAAAGACCATCTACAGCTCACAGTGGTTATTTTTCCCATCCCACCTGTTTCTTTTGCAGCAGGTGGTTGCTAAGCCTTCTGCTCCAGAGGAGGGGGCGTAGCTCCTGTTGGCAGTGGTTGGTGCTGTACCAATATTTCCTGGGGAGGTAGTTTCAACACACTGCTTAGGGATGGGTCTGAACATATTCCTGACAGCACCATGTGCTCAGAAACAGCAGTTCTTTACTGGGAACACAAAGTTTTCAAAACCTCTGCAGAAGCCCCTATGGATCTGTACTGTTTCCCAAAGCCAGTGCTGCCGTTCAGGGTGAAATACAAATGCACCTGTTGAAAGAGAACTGGACACGATTAAAGCCCACTTAAGATTCACAGAAATTTCCCCTTCTGTTACCTGATCCTGACACTTTAGTTTCATTGTTTGACCTATGTATTTTTAAGGCTGCTAACACTTTGTAAGTAAATTGGAGTTTCATTGAAAGTGCATTTGGGCACACAAATCTTAGGTGCTTTTTCACTTTTAATATCCATATCTTTTAGTTTACTCGCTCCCAAGCCAGTCTGAAGTTATATGGTGTCTGTACTGAATTAATGTTTGACTTTATGGTCTGTGTGCTATACAACCCAGCACCTCCTCCGTTTGTACTAAGTAAATACACAAGTAGTTACACTGCCCTTGAAACCTGTGCTCTGTGACAAAGGTTGTGCACTGAGAAGAGACTGAAACACAAGTTCCCCTGGGTCACAGTCTCTCCTATCAGCAGTGTGTTAATCAGAAACCCAACCCCTGGTTATCTGCAAATGTATGGTGTGGGGAACTTTGGACCAGGTGACACAGGGGCAGACTTGGCCTTCTGAGAAGCATCTGCCTCTCTCCGATCCCTCAGCTGTGAAAACTTCATCTCTGAGACCAGAAAATAAGGAGAAGCATGTAAAATTCAGACTGGCCAGAAGCTGACCACACTCCTTTCAGGGACACGGGCAATGATACCTGCAGAGCTAACTGTGGATGTAGTACTGTCTTGCTGTGTGACCTTCAGGAAATAACTTTATCTTAGCCTATCCTGGCCTGCTGAAGAGCCAAAGGCATCAACACTTCAGAGAAATGCTTCACCGTGGTACTTAATCTAGTTGTTCATGTTCACAGTGTGCTTTCATATATATCATCCTATAAAGTGCTGTCACTTTCTTACAAGAAAGAAAGGTATAGGTCATTTTTTTTTGGGATGATTTTCATTTAGAGTTTAATCTCTGAAAACCAGAAAAAGGTTGCACAAGCTTGTGTGAATGAAAGACTGAGTTTTCACAAGGTGGCAGCCGTGCAGAGAGAGGTACTATAGTGAAGATAATTTTTTTCTTATTCCTTGTGTAACAATATAAAAAAAATAAGAAAAGCAGTTGGGTTTCTGTTCTATTGTATCAGCTTATCTACAAGGGCATATTATTAGTGGGAGGACCCATCAAATTTTCCACTGTTCTATTCGTCCAAGGTGACATGATACAACTTTAGCTGTACCATAGTAGAGCCATCATTTTTCTGTGGTAGCTACACCTGGTAGTTATGACTGATAACTGAGTTTCCTTGCAGTCTTTTGGTCTCAGTGGGTCAATGCTATGGTTTAACTCTTTTGCCTGTACCAGGCTAATATGTTTGCACAAATATTAGCACCGTGGAAAAGTGAGTGTTTGTACAGCCTTCCCGTACAGTCAGTGACCTTGTCTATGCTGCCAGGCAAACTAAATCTGAACTGGCTCCATAACCCAAGTATCACTGCGTCTCTCTTCTACTTCCAAATCTCACCACTGCAGCCTCAGTTTCCAACCTTGCCAAAGACCACACCAGCACTGTCATGACATGAAACACAACGGTGGTAAAAATCAAGATCTGATCCAGATGAGTGGGCAGCACTCCTGCAGAGTCTTCTGTTTAAACTCTTCTGTCACCAGGAAACACCAAGTTACCAAAAGCAGACCTTTTCACAGAAACATGGTCTCTTCAACCCAGGTTTTGCTGGGAAGATCTGAGAGATCTTTAATTGGGTCCTTATCCAAGCAGGAGGGTGAAACAGGATGGGTGGACCTTCCCTCTTGCCCACATAATGCACCCCTCTGGAAGCAGCTCTGAATACCAGGTGAAGCAAGACTGCTAGGAGCAGCTCCTGCTCCTGTGAGCTGGTTAGGCAGGGTCTTAAGTGCAGATAAGCTCTTTCAGATAAGACTCTTCTTTCTGCCTGGGGGTCTCAAAGGTGATAGCCGCAGCTGAGACTCCAAGCAGCCCTGTGAAATAGCAGGTTGTTATTTCCATTTACAGCTGGGGGGTCAGCAAGGACCGAGAAGATAACGTGATGTGGCAAGTGTCCTGCCACAAGCCTGAGAAGCTGGCAGAAGATGGGTCTCTTCCTCCCTTGTGCATTCATCACATCACTCTCCCTCACAGGTTGAAGCAGATGCTGTAAAGCAGCTGAGAGGGTTTTTTATCTAGAGGGCATACCAGATGATGGCTGGGAATTAAAGTCTTATGCAAAATGCATTACCAGGTCTTGCAGGTTGTTCTGCAGCAGTGGGATTATGTCTAGCAGCTGCAGGGAAGTCCATATGCCTTCTCTGCTGGTGTCAATGGCCTGTCCTACCAGGGTGTCACAGGCAGCCACCATAGTGGCCTTAAATACCAGATCTGTGAGAGATTCCTCTTCCTCCAGGCAAAAGGAGAATAAAACGCAGATTGGCAGGAGGGAACACCACAGCTGAAAACACCCACAGCAAAGCGTGGCACCTTGGAGAGCTGGGCAGGCTCCTGTGCACTGGGTGAACTGGACATGCAGCACAGGCTGATGCCACAGGGCTGTCCATGTATCGGTCCCTGCCGGCTTGCTGTGGGCTCTGAGCTCAGAGGAAGCCCCCTCAGGAGTCCTTGCTTTCAGTGACACATCTGCTTATGTGCTCAGTGGGCAAAGAAAGCCTCTCCAGTGTGACCAGATTCAACTGGTGTCCCTCAGCCCAGCACCACTGAGCATGGACAGCCCCATCCCCATGGAAGGCCATACAAGATCCAGATTGAGAGCAAACCCAGCAATGAGCATGATCCTAGTTGCACTACATGGCAAGTTTAGTAGCTAACCCGACTAGCTAGAGGAGATAGTGATGTAGATTTTTTTCCTTAAACACGTGCAGTAAGGTAGGTACTGCTCAAGTCAAGTATCCTAAGATTAGACAAAAGGAATCACTCTTCCCCAGACCAGGACTGAAAGGCCACAAGGCAGTATCAGAAACTCAGGACACACATCACAGCCTATGTTTTCCCATTGCTCCTCCGTGGTTATACATCTGTGTCCCCGGCCCAGAAAGGGTCTCCAAGGTTGGGAGCAGCCACGGAGCACCAGCCTTCAAGCCCTTCCCAAGCTCAGTAACTGTCTTCTTTTCCTCAGGGAGTGGCAACAGCACCTTGTCAGTGCTGCATTCAGCTGCCAGCCCATTTCGGCTGCCCTCTGCTTGTAATTGTTAACTTTCCGGGAATGGGAAGGCTCTGGTTAGTGCAGGTAGAACTTTTACTCTGAGGCACTCCCGAGAAGCCAGGAGGCAGGAGCAGAGAGTCTACCTGCAAGGTAAAGCACTGCAGATCGCCTCCGTCGTTTCTTTTCCCCGTCTTTGTGTTTAGGCTCCCTCTGTGTTATTTTATCATGCGGTTTCAGGTCTTTTTGTTGCCATTTTGAAGTTTTAGCTGTGATTTGGATGACTGCTCTCTTATGACAAAGATTTATTTGGAAATTTATGTGCTCCCATAAATTAAGCATTCCCTCTCAGCTTTCAGCCAGGCACGCCTTGGCTTGCATGCAGCCTTAGAACAATACAGAGAAAGGTTATCATGACTTGCCTCCCACAAATTATCTATTAATAGCACATTTATGTACCTTTTCCCCCCTTTGTCGATTGCTTTCCCTATGTCCCCCTCTTTGTGGGTTTCCCTTTTGTATGTGCCTTGTTTTCCCTGTGGAGAACAGGGTGGGTAGAAGAGGGGAAACCTTTTTGGCACTGGCTCTGCACCTGTGGCCCAGGCTCTGCCTTCCACCACAGGGTGTTTGCAGGGAGGGTGGGACAGCTGGTGAAACAGCCTGGTGAAACATTGACCCGCACAGGCAGCATAGGCCACAGAGCTGCTGAGCTGCCCAGAGAGGCAGGCAGCGGGACCCAGCACCCACAGGAGCAGGCCGGCTTCTACCCAGGTACCGATTTCCACTTCAATCTTCCCAGCTGTGAGAGGCAGAAGGGCAATGGTGCTTGTTTCTAAGGTTTGCCAAAGGTTTAGCGTTGCTGTTTTGTGGTTTTCTTGCAACAACCGTAGTTGACTGGATGGTTCATCTAAAGCAGGGGTTGATTAACCCATGCTTGATTGGCTGGTTGCTTTGGTTTTGTTGTACCTTCAAGCAAACGGAATTCATGCACAGTTGCATTTGAACACTTCATGGTGTTCTAATAGAACTCAAACCAGCTGGCTTCTGCTCATCTTCTAACTGAAGAGAAGGAACAGGAGTCAGAGTTTCTAACGAGAATGCATAACCCGATTATTGCAACAGGGATGTGGGTAGTGACTCATGCTGAAAAATACTCACTGATTTTTGAACGAGCTTTGCAAAAATAGGCAAAGTGACTAATTCTTTCAAGACTCTTTCCATGTTCCAGGACAACAGACACAGAAAAAATACCAGGGCTGAAGTTCCTGGTATGCATATGCTGCTAAGAGATGTGAAGCTGAATAGACTCAAATAATTATTGGAATTATAAGTTTGCTCAGTGATTGAATCTTTCTACCAGACGGTGAAAGCTCACTCGTTCATGCAGGAGCCATCCTCTGTGTATGCTTTGCTGGTATGGATGTGTCTTTATATAAGTACATATGGTGACTCCCCAGAAATGACCTTTTACATCCCAAATAACTGCCAAGTAATATCGAAGGGTTCAGTGTGAAGTGACTGATGTGTAGTCAGTATTCACAATCTACTTACAGTATGTTTTGTGTGCAAAATAGAAGTAAGACAGAGATTTTTTTCTTGATTTATGGCTTCCATTTTATCAGTGTTGGGTCCTAGCTGTGCTTCCTGCTCTCCTCAATCCTCCCTGATGTGGCAGAGATTTCCTTGATGTGTTTACTAACTGGGCTTGTACATGACATGCTATTCATGCTTAGTAAATGCTCAGTGGTGCTAGGCATTACTGAAGTGTGGCAACACTTGTACTTTATTAAAAGTACTGTAAGTGCAGTTTCAGTTCTTAGCAATACTAGAACTCCTAGAACAAAGTGCAGGGAAAAAAAATGCAGGAGAACAAAGCAACTAGATTCCCACAGTGTCTGCTTTAAATGACTGAAATATGGTTCAAGAGACATTTTGGTAAAGGCTGCACCATAGTTTCAGTATTCACAGATGCAGAGCATGACCATACAAAGGCAGGCTGGGAAAGTTGGGGCTGTTCAGCCTGGGGAAGAGAAGGCTGCGTGGAGAC
>JBAFWW010047009.1:44964-57691 GCA_036873685.1 Agapornis canus | reverse complement strand
AGCACTCACAACCTCCCTGGGCAACCCATTCCAGTGCCTCACCACCCTCACAGTGAAGAGCTTCTTCCTTATATCCAAGCTGACATTTCCCTGTTTAAATCTGAACCCAGTTCCCTTGCCAGGGCCTTTTCTGCTGGCTATAGTCTGAGCTGTCACATTTTAAGAAAGGAAGTTAAAAATGAGAATCCTGAAGGACATTCTAGGAGCAGCAGCTGGGTGTGAGATAAAGTGGTGCATCCTGTCCAACCCTAACTGTTCTATGATTCTATGCTTAACATTTCCAAGGGGTTTAAACAACAGTTTGGGATGAATTGCTTCTCATTTCTTAATGCTGTGCTTATGCAGGACCCTAAAGATCACAGTTTACATGCCAACACACTGAAATATTTTGCTGATAGTAATTTAAGGCTCATACCTACTAGTGTGCTTCTTTGGAAGAGGTGAAAATTGAGGACTTAAGTTGATAGGGCCTGTTTTGGCAAATTATGCTGTGTTCAGGACTTTTAAGTGCTTACATAAGGGAGGATTGGAAGCTGATTTTTAACTTGGTTCTTTCAGACTGAGGGGCTGGATGAAGGAGAAGTTTTGTCTAACAGGAGGTTCTTACTGTCTACCTTGCACAAAGGATGCTGTTTCATGAAAACATCTTCAATCAGCTTTATTTCAGCTTGCAAGTATTTTAGCTCAGATAAACTTTTGGGATGGAGAGACTGACTGGTATAAAGAGGTGGTGCTTTTTATTCATTGTTTTCTAATGAGGAAATAGAACTCCAGTGGAGCTTATGCATTGCTTTTATTGTGTGTGCCGATGTATTCACTTTGAGGTAGACTTTTATACACCAACTCTTGCAAGAAGGGCCTGGTCTACACTGTGCTTCCCTGAAGATGGACTGTCCTCTCTTCCCGCTGTGCTCATGGTGGGTCTGTTTTGAGGCCCACTTTGGGATGGAAGTCGTGTTTGGACTAGCTCCTGTGCAACTGCCCAAAGGCTGGGACAGAGCCTGGAGCAGGGCCAAGGCCTCCATATGGACCTCCCAAGTCCCTGTGCTGAGGCCTGACCTCAAGACCAGACTGCATTGTCATTGTTCTGTTCAAATAGCGTTGTCAGGAGAAAGAGAAAGCTGCATGTAGCACTAAGATAATAATCATCTGACAGAAACTGGTGGCTAAACCATCTTTAATGGGCTCAGCAAGAAGCCCTAAGAGCAAATCTTCAGGACAGAGGATAGAGCACTACTTACCCCTTTTGTTGAGCTTTACAGCCAGCATTGAACAGTTGTGTAAAGGCCAAGTTTAAGCAACAGTTGCTGGGAAGAATAAATATATGTTTTCCCTATACCACACAGTGCAAGTGACACTGCCACTGAGGTGAAGAAAGCCTGGGGCAGTCCCTCTTCTCAGTCATTTGTAAACCTTTTGAATGAGTTCCCAATGTGGATTGTTACTCCACTCTGCAGTGGGCTACTTTTTGGCCAGCTCAAAGAAGCCCCAGAAAATATTGCACCCATATGCGCTCCTCTTTTTTTTTTCACATTCTCATTAAGTTTATAAAACCCACAAATTTAGACCATCTGTCCTATAAATGTTTCTAAACTAGCCCAAGATGAAAAAGCTGCTCTAGCTTTTTGATATAAGCGGTCAGCAAACCAAACACAAAACCAGAGCAAAGCAAATATTTTCTTGTCATACATGCTTCCCAACCGTGACGGATGAACTGTTAGTTTTGATGTGTGTTTGGATCCGAATTTTGGAGAGAAATGCCTTCTAGATATGTGTGCTTAACACCAAACCAGCTTGATACGAAGAATTCTTGTTGAGGAGGGTGTAACAGAGGGAAAGTTGCACCACATGCTGCCCAAGGACTATAGTAAAGAAGCTGTTTCTTCAATTATTCGTCTTCCAAGTGCCCTGCTGACTGCTTGAACAAAGCCATCCCAGGCATGGACTGTGTCAGCCCGTTTTCATCGTAAGGTGTTCATGCTTCTCTTCAACCCACCTCTCTCTTGGATGTTAATCCAGGGATATTTATTGCCTCCATGTGAAACTCCAAAGTGGGTTTGGAGTATAATGATGAAGAGAGGCTGTTTGAAGTGCTTGGCTGACAGGTGAGATTACACCCAGGTTCTTGTTCACAGGCAAACTCAACAGTAACCCTTGTATTGTGAAAAGACTCGATAAAGCAAGTGGGAGATAGGGGAGATCTCATTTGAGATCTTTCTTCCTGGTGCCTCCATGGACATGGCAAATTCCCAGTCTAAACCCTTTAAGAATGAGAAGACCATGCTTAAACTGTGCCCCCTGCTTAAACTGTGCCCCCTGCTTAAGCTGTGCCCTCTGCTTTGTACTTACAGCTAAGTGAAGAAAAGGAGATCTGCTCTGACTGTGTCCAGTGGCATTTTCACCTCTTTTGTTATTGGCACATTACTGCTTTGAGGACCAGATTCTCACACAAATCATGTGGCAAGGAGGTCTTGTTCTGTAGGAGAGACCCAGAGGTTATACGTGAAGATATTCTTTCCCATTTGCTTTAGGTGTATTGCAACATTTACTATGCAATTCCTGCAGGTTTAACTAGAGCACAGATAGGAAGTGGCATACCATGATAGAACCGTGGACCCGTCTTTCTTGTGAGTGCTGAGGAACAGAGCAGTCTGAAGGGGAGCTGTGAATGCTCAGTACACCTGCAGAGCCACAAGGAATTAGTGTCTTTTTCATGGATGAGGAAACTGGTGGTTGAGCTGTGCAAACAGTGAGGGGTAAATTGTCACATGTGTGAGCAGTGCTGGTTTTTTGCTGCCACTGAGTTGAACTCACCTAGCTTCAGCTCTTTTCTGTGCCCATACCTGCAGTTCAAACAATTGTCTGGGCCCTCTTTATTATCAGTAGGAGTTACAGGTGATACTTAGGCTCAATTCATCTGACTTCTAATCTCTGTCTTTTAATCTCTGTCTTCAAATTCTCTGTCTTGAGGGTAAAATGTGACTTAAAAGTGTATTGTTCTTTGCTGTGATTATAGGAGCATTGGAGGTAAACAGCTTGTAGATGCCTGCATTTGGACTGAGGAATAAAGCCTGCTTGTCAGTTCTTCACTGTACAGCAACCTGTACCCGTTAATAAAACTGTGGTGCAAAACCCCAAAGTCCCAATTAAAACAAGATAAAGGCTGAGCTGTGTTCAACAGTGCCATCACTTCCTGACTCATGGTATTCGAAGGTTCTCTTTTGCTTGCCCAGCCCAAGCCTGATTCCAAAATGCCCATCTTCCAATCATTTCCTGGCAGTTTTCTGTGGATTAAAAGACCTGTCTTTATGGCAGCTTCATTCCAGGAGAGCAGGGACCTGTGTGCTAGGACATGTCATGTACATGATTCTATGCTACATAATTCCTGTGTAGCAGAAGGTATGATAGATGCTGTCAGTCTCTAGAGTTGATCTCCCCCACTCATCCTCCTGCATTCATTCTTTGCAAACAAACAAAACCCCAACCCTTCTCCCAGTACAGTGCTTGGGATCAGCACAGGCAGGTGGATAATGTTGTTTGGCCAATGCAATGAGTAAGGTAGTTTCATGTCAGCAGGTGAGCGTGGGGTATGCATTCACATTGAGTTGCTCTTTTTAAAGTTAAAACAAGGTGCAAAGGTTTCAGTGTTGCTGTTCCTCTTTTCTGGAGTTGTTCTGTTCTGCTCTTCCTTAAAAAAATAATGGATGGGGAGAAAACTGTATCATTTCTTCTAAATCTTGACTATCACAGAATAGTTGGAGTTGGCAGGGACCTTCAAAACTCATCTGGTCCAAGCCCCCTGCGATGAACAGAAACATACTCAGCTAGAACCACATCCAGCCTGGCCTTGAATGTCTCCAGGGATGGGGCATCCACCATCAACCTGTGCCAGTATTTTGCCATTCTATTTTTAAAAAAATTTTTTCTACATGTCCACCCTGAATCTCCCCTCTTTCATTTTAAAGCCATCACTCTTCATTGTATCACAACAGGCCCTGCTAAAAAGTCTTTCCTTGTTTTTCTTATAGGCTCCTTTTAAGAGCTGAAAGGCCGCAATAAGGTCTCCCCAGAGTCTCCTCTTCTCCAGGCTACATATCCCCAACTCTCAGCCTTTCCACATAGGAGAGATGTACCATCCCTTTGATCATTTCTGTGGCCCTTCTCTGGACCCTCTCCAACAGGTCTGTGTCTCTCCTGTACTGAGGACTCCAGCTCTGGAGTGCAGTACTCCAGATGAGGTCTCACCAGAGTAGGGTAGTCAGGCACCTGCTTCAAGTACCTCTCCCTAGCAGAAAACATGACGGAAGTGATCCAGCTGTGCCATCCATTTCAAGACACCTTGTGTTGGGCTCTTTATGTCTGACCACCTGGGGAGCCTCTGAAAAAGAATAGTGGCTGTGCTGGTGGCTGCCAGTGGTCCTGAGAGAGGGAAATGAACCACATAACATCTTTGCAAGTCCAAGCTCTCTTTATGGCACACACTAAGAGAGATTCTGTCAGGCTCATTTTGGATGGCTGCTATTCTGTGTGTTGGATATGGGGTCTGTCTCCACTATTCCTGACTTAAGTCAGTACTCATTGACTGTAACTCCTCTTTGGCCTTTTCATTTCATTCTTTGCTCTTCAGATATCTGTCTTAATCCAGTGTCTTTCAACACCCATCTCCATGCCTTTTCTCTGTCCTTCCCATGCTCAGCCTGGTCTGAAGTAGATAGGCAGCAGGATTTCCTGCTCCAGTTTACCTCTGCACTTAACTGTTAAGTGGGAAAAGAGTGATGGGAAATGAAGTGACTTTCTGAGGGCCTCTGGAAGCATGATGGGTGACTGTGTTTCTGACAGCCATGGAGTTAGCTCAGTATTGAGTCTTCATGGAGAATGTTTATAAGCTGATGCCACTTCTATGAATGACATTGTATGTTTGCTCTTTGCAATATTTCTTTGAATTGAGGTATGGTGTCATTTGCATACAATATCTGGGTGGAGTCTTGTTGTCTTATCAGGTATGTGTACAGAGGGTGGGAAAAGGCAGCAGAGTCAGCAGGACAGAGATGGAACATGGAGGAATGCAGGGTGCAACCAGGGGAACAAAAAGGTTCTCTGGGAAATTGCTGCAACTTAGTTCTGCTTTCTGTGACTCAAAGCGAAACAATGGTGTCCCCAAGGGCTGGTCCTGGGACATAACCAGTGCAACACTAACCCTAGAGCCTGTACAAGTAGAAACTGTTGGTTCAGGCCCTGCATCCTGAGCCCTTTGTCCAAAAGTCTAGTTTTAAGCCTATTTCTTTTCATGGCCAGGTGATGCTGTGCACCTGCCAGTTGCGTCATTCTGGGTTGTCTTTGCAGGCCAGTGCCAGCCTATCATGACACCTTGGTGCCTTTGGCTTCAGTCCCGTTTTCTAGAATTGCACTTGGCCTTGCCTTGGCCCTTTGCCCAGACTGAATTTGCCTTCTTGATTTTCACTTCTTTCCCATATCGTTTTTCTCTCCTTTTCAGTCTTCCTGCTTATCCTCTGGGGTCTGGCTCTGTCAACTCTTCTGCCCAGGTGGACTTCTGTGTGGCTGAGCAACCCCTCACTTCCAAATTCCCTTCAAACACTACAGGAAGATAGGGGATGTCTTCAGATTTGCTCCCCTTCTGCCATTTCATATTTTTTTCCCCCTCTTAAAACTGATTTTTAGATATTCCTCTCCTAAAAGCTCTCTTTCTCCCTTTTCCATGAGCCTGTTCCTCAGTTTTAGTCCTCCATTACCTATTTGGTGACTGGCATTTTAAAAAATAAAATAAGTAGATCCTTCAAAAGGCCTTTAGAGAAAGCCCAGTTTGCCTTGGAATTAGACAAGCACGGTACACACGTACAACACTGGTTTGCCCACATCGTTTGGATAAGGTATCAGAGAGTACAGACTGTCTTTGCATTGAAGCCTGCAGGTCAAGAAACTGGCCTCTTTTCAGTTCATGGGCCGTGTGGCAGCCAGCCAGTAATCTAAAGCCCTGATGACTATTTCTGGAAATTGCTGGAAACCCACCTCTGTCTATAATGTATTTAATTCCTAGTTTCCAGGCATCTTCATTTGCTTCTTCCTTATGGAGGAGTTTTTGGAATGTCCCACAGCAACGATTCTCTTCAGTTCTCCTTCTTAAGTGGGTATGACAGAAGAGAGTCAGCCAAGGTCTTTCTGCTGTAGATGAGATGTGAATCGCTGCATGTCTCTCCACAATGTATGGGGAAGTACAACTTTCATTTCATATGCTGTAAATAAGAGATCATAAGGTATCTGTCACTTTACTCTTCCCAATAATGTGGGAGCCCCACTGAAATGGTTTGAAAGCCTTTATTTGCAGGGTTGGAATTTGAGGACCTGTTTAGATCTAATGTTTATTTTTGCTTTATTTCTAAGAATGGTGCAAAATGCTCTTGTTCTTCTGGAATGGAGGCACTGACATACCTTTAATTCTAACTGCCTCCTTTCCCCATTTCTTTAAATTCCTCTTCACTGTAAAGCATATGCTTAGTCAGTTGGATAAAGTAGGTTCTCAGTGATTCAGCTAGTGTCACAGAAGCACAAAGCTGATCCTAGACCTTCTGAAGTCCAAATCAACTCCATCATTAGGCCAGTCTTGCTTTAGGCACCCCAGTACTTGCAGCACTGCACCAAATCCATTGCCTTTGAACTTCCCAAGCAGCTGAAGGCCTCCTTTGGGCTGTTGAGTCAGTGTCTGTGCATGATGGAAGCAGTGAAGGGGTAAATAGATAATTGCTTATATAGAAAAGAGTCAAAAAAAGAAGTCAGTTTTCACTGCTGTTGACACAAACTGCGCCCCCACTCAGGTGCTTTTGGGCAGTAGTTTTTTGGGAGAGGAGGTGGGTTTTGATTTTGCTTACAAGTGGTTTTGCTGCCCCAGAACAGAGCAGAGCAGGTAACAGTAACTAAGAATGTCTCTACCTTGAAAATAAACCCAGCTAACACCTCACTTGTTAGCTTGCTTTATCAATAATAAAACAGAGAGCCTTGCCACACTGTAGTGAAGTAGGTCCTAGTAAAAGGTTTGTCAGGAAGGGCTGCAGGTACTTGTAGCTCCGTCCTTGCTGTACAAGGCCTAACCCCTTTCATAAGGATTAAACATGTAGGACATTCACAGTGAACTGAGTTGTTCTGACAAAGCTGCTGCACTAACATGGTTTGTTTCATACTAGAATAACCCATCAAGGTCTCACCTTGGTTAGGATCCTGCTGCTTTGAGTATGTGTTAGCTGAACATGGTGGATGCGTGTGTATCTGTGTGGTTTTGTGTGTACACTTATTTAAATGCACATACATATTTATAAAGGTACATATGAGTGAGAAGTAGGACAGTGGCTTGACAAGGAATACCTACAAAAACCATGCAACCTTCCACCTCATATGTGTGTGTGTGGAGAAGGAGCTTTTCCCTCAGAAACTCACATGTCTGTGGGACGCTCATGGTCTGTTCATACACATTCATTGTGTAAAGTTATTCAGTGAGTACTTTCTAAGAATGACCCTTAGTCTGGTGATTATATGTGAACATGCACTTTGTCAGTGGCTACCAACAGGTCCCACCAGTTTATTATTGCTGGAGATGGAGACCACAGGGCATATCTGTATTTCCCTATAGGGAATCCGTAGTTAGGGGAGGATGTTCACATTAACCAACTCAAAATTCATTGATGTGTTGACATTTCCCAGCACCTGTGATAATGCCTACCAGTAAAGTCGACATAGAATCACAGAATGGTTTGGGTTGGAAGGGAACTTAAAGATCATGTAATTCCAAGCTCCCTGCCATGGGCAGGGACACCTTCTACTAGACAAGTTGCTCAAAGCCCCATCCAAGAAGAAAAAGTCCTTTGCTGAAAATTACACAGAGCTGGTGTGAACTATTTTGGCAGCAGCTGTCCTGCTCTTCTTATTTATGCCTTATTGTTGGAAATCATTAAAGCTTCTGATGATAGCAGTTCTCAAGATATGATTAAAGCACAAAGACAAATGTTGGCACCCTGGAGGTGCTACATGGTTGTGTGGAGATTTTGGCAGTCTTGCTAGACAGTGAGAGGCAGCAAAGCATTTGAAATATCAGAGTCACAGCTGAACTCAAAGGCACAATCAGTGCTAGGGACACACTGAAGTGGTCAGGGAGCTGCCAATGCTTGTGGTATTCTCAAAAAGCCTTAATGACTCAGCAGATCCAATATGATAGCCATATGGCTGTATGGTGTATGTTAGAAGTGTGATGGTCTTTATTAGTACCTGCTATAATTTCAGAGCAGGAGGAATGCGTTCTTCATCTTCTGGAGGTCCTTCTTGCTTCTCAGGGATGATGCTTTGATTGAGAGGGAGCAATCCCGTGCAGAAGCAAATGTGTTCTAAAGGCAACATTTCTTTCCAGAAACTGTGTGAGATCACTGTATATTCTTCTTGTATCATTGATCAAGGAAACTAATCAATGCGTGGATGATTTTATGACAGATGGCTTAAAGCAGTGTTCCCTACACAGTTCAGGAGAATTTTAATAAGACCATTAAAATGTCTCTACCTTGATTTTACATGTTGCTGAAGCACTTCCCTAAGACCCAGGCCTCTTAGTTTTGATGCACTGCCCAAGGGTCTCTTAAGGAACAATGTTTAGCAGCAGAGACCTTATATTCCCATAGTAGAAGACGGACAACATACGTATGAAAAGCAAGGGGTGACATCTCTAGGCTTGCTCAGTCCTGGGGCTCTTTGAAAAGTGACAACATGAAGCAGTCAAGTAAAAACAACTAAAGATTCTCTCTGCACGGACAACCTTTAATAGCATTTGAAAAACAATAAAAATAATCCTTAAAAATCCTTTAAACCAGAAAGAGCAGGCTGTTTTGGCTGCTGTGTATCTGATTATCAAGGACTTATGTTTTATAGCTGCATTATTTTAATGTTCTCATACAGAGGTTTTGTATGTATTTTTAACAAAATCCAAACAATTGTTTGGAATAAAACTGCAATCCTGAACCTGATTCTCTTCTTAGCTCAGAAGTGGTTCTAGACATGGTCCTGACACCTCAACAGAGACACTTTAATGTAAAGCATAAATAAAGCCCACACTGGGCCCAGTCCTGTGTTTCAGAAGAAGTATGATTTTCTCTATTCAAGTGAAGGTAGAAAATTCTGGTAGAACAAACCAGCTCTGAAGTGTTCAGAGCAATCATGGAAATCTCAGAGTGATTGTAAAAACCCCTTCCTTTCGCCATTCAAGCAGCTGCACTTGTTTTCACCGGCTGTAGTCCAGCTCTTTAGTGAAGAGCTACTTTGGAATATATAATCCCTTGGAGCTGTTTGTTCAGTTCCCTTTGTTTTAATTGACAAGCTTAGGCAGTTGAAAGGAAAGGTAGGAGGGAATTGATCTTAGCACACTTATTGGCATCTCCTGTAATTCATGTCATTAAAACATCTTTGACATATGACTTTATTTATTTATATATGGTTTTAGGCTTGTTTCTGCTCAAGCACAAATCTGGTGAGACAAGTTTTTTTCCCAAGGCGGGTTGTTTGCAAACTTTGGAGCCCAAAAGGTGCAGCTGCTCTAAAAATAACATAGGATGCAAGAACTGGTTTGGGAAGGTCTCTCTCTGCCCTAGTCCAGAGGCATCTTCTGAAATGCTGCCATTAGGAGAAAAGTTTGCCTTGTAAACAGAGCTGGCCTAATTTCCACAGGTGCTGAACATCGACCTGCAGTGTTTGCTGATGGGTCCTGAGCACATGAAACCTGGAAACAGGTCAAATGTTAGTGGATGGGATTTTATCAGGAACATGTCTGTGCAAATCCATGGTTACTTGGCCAAAATGAAAGAGAACAAACAGTTTTCCCCTCAGCTAGTGGCCTCTGCAAGCAGAGCTGAGTACTTGGACTCCAGGAGACCTGCCAGCTCCTGGGCTTCTTGCTGCCACCTACAAAGCAAGTCTTCCGTCACAGTCAAGCTCTGTTCATACCTGAACCACCTCTCTGGCCATTCTTTGCAGTGTGGCATCCCCAGTGACCTTGTTCTTAGCTTCCAGAGGAGGCCAATGGTCTTGCTGTCCAGGCGCAGAGATTCTCAGAAGGCTTTTCACAAAAGTCAGAGAAGGAAAAACCTGTCAGTAGAACCCTAAATACAGCTGGGATTGTACCACAGGCAAGAATCACACCAGTCCTCCTTGTCCCCCACATGAGATGTGACACAGGGGGGTGATATGTCTTGCATTTGGCATAGACATAATGTTCTCTATTTTTGATGTGCTGGATCTTTAAAATGCACAATGTTGTATCTGCCTCTGAATTAAGCAGTGTTTGCTTTGCAAACCTTCCACGTTTGTATTTTTAGCTCTATTTTGGCATTCACTTTTTGGGTTGGAATATATAACACACTCTGTTGTTTAGTGTGCCTGGACCGAATTCAGCCTATGTGTAACTCCACGGGCTTGAGCAGAAGCAACGTTCAAGGTGAATTACTCTCTACGGGGCTGAGGAAATACAGCTTCTGTAGGAATTCATTTCAGTTCCCTCCGTAAATGCTACACTATTTCCATCCACGGTTATTCTTTTGTGGTTTGGGTTATGTATTTACATTTTACAGAATAAATACTACAGCTTTCCCCATGACTAACACTTCTTAGTAACCAATAAGCTACTCAAATACACTATTGCCTCCTACAAGAGCCTAAACCACACTGCTCTCCTCTGGCTTTCTGTCCCCAGCTGGCCACCTCCTTGCATAGAGGTTAACCAGCATTACTTCAGTGACTTTTTGGGTCCAGGTTTAGAGCATGATGCTTAGGAGAGCAGGCGCGGGATGCCATGGGACTGAATTCCTCAGTGACAAACGTTTCAAACACGACCCTTCTCTGATCCTAACAAAGTCTGACCAAGGTCTTTAGACAAAGAATGTAACATATTGCTGCTGCTCTCACAAAGAGGGAGTGAGTTGCTTTTCCAGATCCAGAGGTCTGTTTTAAGAGCAGTGCTATACAGGCCCTTGCGTAAACTTTGTTTATAGACCAGAGGATTTTCAATGAAAATGTTATTTAACTTTAAAAAGTTGCACAGCAGCTACTCCAAAAATTGTTTTTCCTTGTTAAAAATAACACACAGTGTGATACATTTGAAATGGCAATAGCAATATTTCACAAATTTTGATGGATTCATAGTCCAAATACCTTGCTAACAGATGTTTCTTTTAAACTCCGAGTGGTATAGGAATAACTCAGAGATATTACAGTGTCAGCACTGCCTTTTATCTGTGCGTGTCCTTTCGGTGACATCCCTGAGCTTTTCTAATGCATGGTCAGGTCGGAGCTCAAAGTAAAGGGAAATATTAAAAGAAGTCATATCTGATTGTGTGAGTTCTGGGGCAGTGCTGTGAGGGAGTGCTGTGAGCTTCCGCACCCTTGGGCACAGTGGCCTGGTGGTTTGTGGGAACCAGCTGGTTCACGGTCATTGTTTCTGAGCTGGCTTTTGGTTGTGGTTAATTGATGAACTTAGGAGTTCCTGTGGCCACTCCACGATCATATCTTTCGGTCTCATAAATTCACTAACTTTTCTCTCTGTGGATGAGTTTGCCCAACACAAAGGGGCAGAAAGACAATATTTTAATGCTCTGGTGAATTTAGCTTTATTTATTGTGGGTTGTCCAGTCCACTCTGTCTCTCCAAAGTGTGTGCTCTTCATTAGGGGGTCTTTCATAGAATCATAGAATCACAGACCAGTTTAGACTGGAAGAGACCTTAAAGCTCATCCAGTCCCAACCCCCTGTTATAGGCAGGGACACCTTCCACTAGACCAGGTTGCTCAAAGCCCCCTCCAACCTGGTCTTGAACACTGCCAGGTATGAGGCAGCCACAGCTTCTCTGGGCAACTCGTGCCAGTGCCTATACCTAATCTAAATCTCCACTTTGTCAGTTTAAAGCCTTTCCCCTTGTCTTATCCATATAGGCACTCGTCAAATGCCCCTCTCCAGCTTTCTTGTCAGCTCCTTTAGACACTGGAAGCTGATCTAAAGTTTCCCTGGAGCCTTCTCTTTTCCAGGCTGAAAAAGTCCATCTCTCTCAGCCTGTCTCCATAGGAGAGGTGCTCCAGGCCTCTGAGCATCTTCATGGCCTCCTCTGGACCAAGATCTGTATTCTCCATGTCTTGTTTATACATCACTTCCAGCATGCCCACTTGATGTGTGCAAGTGGCAGACCAGCCTGTTCAAACCCAACCTGTGAGCAGCCTCCAGCCTGGGGAAGCCTGGCTGTTGGTCTCAATTCCAAAGCTGGCCCAGGGCAACACTGGGGTTGAACTGTGGAGCATCCTTCCTCCGAGAGACCCCTGCTCGTGCCCCTCTGGAGCAGCCAAGTCGTGGCCGCACACAGCCGGTGGCTGGCTTGACAAGGTGCCTGCTTCTCATCCAGGTGGGGGGGGGTCTGGTAACCTGGCTGGCAGGAAGCCGGGACAGTTATTCCGGCATCCAGGGAGGGAAGCGGGAGGAGGAAGGCAGGAAAACCCAGAGGGCGAGTGGGAACCCAGGCAAGGAGCAGGCAAAATGCACGGTCCTGGCAGCGGAGCCCCTGCTGTCCCTTCCTCCGTCCAGCTGCTTCTCATTCCCAGCCGCTACCTCCTTTCTCCTCGGGGGAGAGGCGCTGCCCGAGTTTCCCCTCCCGACCCGGCTCCTCCGCAGGTCCCACCCGGGGCCCCCACACCGACGGTGCT
>JBAFWW010047009.1:9393-40938 GCA_036873685.1 Agapornis canus | reverse complement strand
GAGGTGTTTCCAGCCCTTATCTCACCGGGTGCACAGGAGCAGACCACAGAGCTCCCTCCACTGCTACAGAGCCTTAGGGTGGCTCTGTGCCTCCCCAGCTGGGTGCTGTGTGGTTCCCACAGACTGCTGGTGTCCACAAGGCTGTGATGGGTGCTCACTACAGTGACTGACTCGGTCCCTGGTGTGGCAGGGGTTCTCACAGGGGTGCACAGCACTCACAGGGCTGTGGTAGATGGAGTGATCACCCCATGGCTGGGGAGCTGTGTAGGGGGCCGGGGTTATTGCTGCCGGGTCTCTGGGGGCCCCCTTGGCCCAGAGCTGACACTCTCATTCCTGCCTTTAGAAGGGAAATGTGTGGCCTGGGGCACTGGCGACCTGCTGCCTCCCCTTTGATGCCTGCATATCAGACATAGCCATGCCAAAGAAAGAATTTCATTTTGAAGTGGCATCAGCTAAAGGTGAGCGCCTTTCAGCTGCCTGACAGGGCAATTACAGCTCCACAGAGCTGCCCTGCTGCCGATAACCCCGGCTGCAACACGGGAAAAGGGTTCCCTGGGCCTCTCTGCAGCCCAGGACTGGGGGCTGTGGGTGCCTGGAAAACAAAACTATCACCGTGCGCCTTCCAAAAGGAAAGAACCAAGAAAGAGGCTCCCCCTAGGTTTGCTTCCGTGTCCATCAGTGCATCTCAGGCTGTCCCAGAGGCTGGAGGCCATGAGGGTGTTACAAAGCTAAGCCATGTGTGCACAGGCTCTTCTTGGGTGTAGATCACTCTCATTGGAGAAGTTTCCAACCACTTTGCTGTGTTTCTGTTGCTTAATGGATCTGTTCATTTTGGTAGTTATTGTCGCATTGCATCTTAATGATGAAATCAAAGCCCCAGCCCAATGGAGGGATTTGGTTTTCTGCAGGTGCTGTGAGGGGAGGGGTAGTCCTGATGTGTGTGGCCTTTGGGAGATTTTCCTTTGCTTTGGTCTTCCTGGCTGTGAGCTGGTGAGATCCTACCCGGGGTGTTCTGCTTGGAAAGCATAGGAAAAATCCCAACTGTTTTCATAAAAACAAAAATCAATGTATTTCAGTTTGGTAAATTTTAGAAGAATCTAAACTGTGGATATAAACCAGCTGACAGTAAAAGTATGATGTGGTACAGAATAGTTATGGGTGCATTAAGCAATTTACTCTGTGAAGTGTGTCTAAACCTTTACACCTAACACAGAGTGCAGGGGCTGAGGGTTCCCCCCTTCCCATGTGTGTACAGCCCTCTGTGCCACACTGGTGGCAGGCTCTGTATGGCCTTGTGTGGCATTTAGCAAAATCCTTCATCCACTGAGTTGTTTAAAAAAGGAAAATCCAGTGGAATTGTCCAGGAAAGTAGGTCCAGGTCCATTCCTAGTTTCCAGCTCCTAGCCAGCGGTGTTTTTCCCACCACTTTGGGTTTTGCTGGTGATAATCGGAGCTCTCTTCACCACCCCAGCAAGTGGGAGAGGGGTTGCTTTGGAAAGGTGCAAGTTAAGCACTGCTTCGAAGAGACACAGGAATTTCATCCAGTGTTTCTGGCCATTGTTTTGTGCATTTGTTTCAGCAGTTGTGTGCGGTTTAATCCTGCACTCTGGAATTAATGTGGTGACCGGTCCTGTTTGCTGAGTACTGCTTGCCATAGAGATACTGATTTGGTTTCTTGCTGTCTTCATTGTGCTAGAAACTACCTTGTTCACAGAGCACAGAAGAGCTGGAGTGGAGGGTTAGTCTCAGCCAGTGTTTAGCTTTGCTTTAAAGTCTGATGAATATATCTGCTTTATAAGTTCAATAATTCCTCTGACCATGGAACGTATTATTTGCAAATGTTACTTATTTCAGAGCGAGTGCTTTGTTTGCGGTGGCTGATGCAGAAATCCCTGGAAGATCTGAGATAAGGCGTATCGGTTTAACCCCCTGTTACTCGATCCTAGCTGTGAATGAAAGTGGAACAGGTTTAAGCTGTTTCCCCCCAATCTGAGTGTCCTCCTGGCAGCTGTGGCCCAGTGCAGCACCCAAAGAAGTGTGAGCTGGATGTAGATGCTCTGCAGCTCACCATGGCTTTGTGCCTATGGCAGGAAGGCTGTGACTTTTGATACCTAGAAGTACTGTTGTGCTGAAGTCTGTGTGGCTTTACAGATGTAGGAAATGAGGTGGATATCTCAGTGGGGTTTACTCACCTCCTCTGGCTCATGTTTGCAGCTGTTCATGAAGGCCACTGGGCTTTATGCTGTAACATTACTGAGCACTTGTGAAGGCATTGCATAAGGTGTGCTGGAAAAGGGGTCCCAGGCTCTGCCATGTATCAGGAGCTCCCCCCAGAGACCTGTGGTTACCCTGATCCTGTCCCCAGCCCCTCCCCTCTCGGCTCATAAGGTCCCAAGAGTCTTCTGGAAGAACTTTCTTCTCTCAGTTGAAAATTCACCCCTAAGTCAAAGCTTACAGCATCGCTTTGGGAAAGGCTGCTGCCCTGGAGGTGCCGTGGCTATGGATGGCTGCACAGACAGCCCGGCTTTGCTCGTACCCACAGGGTCTGAGGCTCTGCAAATTGGTTTCTAAAAATGCAAATGGGTTTGGAAGAGAAGCACCGAGGTTTGCACATTGCTATTCTGGGACAAACACAGAGGCTTTGCTATGGAGCCAGCAAAGGAAGACAGAGGCCCTTCTCGTTTTCACTTCAGTGCTTGGACACCTCTGTCAAACTATGACAAAAACCATCAGTACAGTCTAGCTTGAAAACCCGTTGAATATTCGCAACAACAGATGCTTTGGTTTTTTTATTCTGTGTACCATAATAGCAGGTCTGAAGCTCCTCTACTGTGCATAGTCCCTATCTGAAATCACAGGACCTGAACCCGCATGAGGAGATATTACTGCCCTTCTATAGATAAGAATCTTGGGCACAGAGAGATGAAGAGACTTCAGCACAGTCACGTATGGAGAACAGGCAGAGCCACAAGAGGTATCTGACCACCTCAGTCCCTGTCCTGTGATCTTGACACAAAACTCTTCTCTGATCTTGAAGCTTCTGAAGATTCATTACTTAACCTCAAACCAGTGCATAATATAATGAAAGAGGAGGCTACAACGTCCATGCTGTTCTCTAGGCAGGCATGATAATGACAGGGAGTATCAGCAATGACCCAGACACCACTAGTTCCTTCCCCTCATGGATCCTGCATTCAAGTTTGGAAGTGTCAGAAAAGAGGGTTTAATACAGTATTTTCACCTGGCTTCTGAAAGATCACTTCAAACTTGCTCCTTATTTGACCACAGAACATCTACCTGGACACAAGCAGTAAAGGGAAAAATCCATCAGTTAGTGCTTGTGCCTTAGCGGAGCTCAGGGAGGGATGAGGCCATGAGGAACTGTGGCTCTGTTGGATCAGCCATGGGTCAGACCACAAGGGTTGCCTGGTCCTTTTGCATAACTGAAAGCCATCACCAGTTAGATTCACCCTAGAAAGGACCTGTGATAAACTGCCTCTTCCACAACATCAGGGAGCCAGGGAAAGCTTTATTCAAACCCAGCTTTATGCTTTGGATCTGTTCATATACTACAGACATGGCTGCATTTCAACATGCTCACCTGCCTTTGGTATTCTGTAGCTGGCTGGTTGTATTTACATCATCAGCATTTCTTCCCGTTCTCATTCAGGTGCTGACACATGAGCAGTTTATAAATGAAGATTTTCCTTTGGTCCAATTCCCCCTTTTCCTGGAGATGGCAGATGTGCAGATGCAGGGAAACTGTGTACACAGTTCCCATAGGAGAAGTTGGCTCCCAGTTCTAGCAGATTATGGATGGAAAATGTTGATGTTACTCTACCTTCACATGAGGGGAAAAAAAGGCTGTGCTATTTCTCTCCAAAAGTCCATCCAGTGCTGTAGGAGAAGGTAGGAATACAGCAAGGCTGTATCAGTGTTTTTCTGGAGCACACATGTGAGCCTCCAGCCATTTACAGATCATAGCTTCTGAAGCCAAAATTAAGGTTGTCATATTTAACAGGGCAGAATGAATTTTACTCCCAGAAATTTACAGGATTGCTTTACAAACCTTATGTTTTTTCAGATCAGTGTTGTCTTGTGCCAATGATTTACAGTTTGCCTGTATGTTCCTTTTGAACTGTTTCCTTTTATTTGTTTTGAAATCATCACCTGGAAGTTCATAGTCATGCCTCATAGTTCTTGTATTTGTTTGGACACTGTGAGCCCCGGCTTCCCATTCCCCTTCTCTACATCAAAGATCACACCTCCTCTGCCAAGTCTGTCACCCTTATCCTCTGCTGTGCCCTCACCAGGCCGAAAAGACTTGTAGGTCTTTGCTTTGGTGGAAGTTGGTCCTTGCTCATGCTCACCCTTCTCAGTGCTATTCCAGCAGTGCTATCTCTGGCAGTTTGGGCTATGGTAGTGGAGGATGGAGACAAATAAGGTCCCTTATCAAGTTAATAAATCTGGTGAAATCATAAAAATGCATTTGTAAAGCAGGCATCTGGGCCTACAAAAAAATAATGCATCATTCTATATCTTAAAATTTGGAAGGGCCTGGTTGACTGATGGCGGTTCCATTGCATACAACAGTGTGCACATAGAGCTTGGAGTTCCTCTGCGGCGTTGCAGAGATTTGCACCACTTTGCAGATGAAGGTGTTGCTTGGACCTCTACTCCTCCAGGCCGCTGAGCAGGGTGGGCAGCTGCCTCCCAGCTCTGTCCCCAGCCAGCCTGGGGCTGGGCAGGGTCCCTTTCACTCTCCAGCCAGCCTTGATGTCTGTGCTGGTTGCTTGTGGAGGTGATGCTGCTGGGTGTGTTCTGGCTGGAGCAGGGCTTTCCACACCACCCTCAGGTTATTGCCTTTGTGTTGCATTTATGGCACAGATTTAAAACCCTCCTGACCTCCTGCGTATTTTATCTCTGCCCTTTCCTGATCAGATTATGTGAGTGTGGTCTGGTAACATGAATTACTCCCCTCACACTTGAGTGGAGGCTTGGCCTGGAGTCCCACAAGCAAGGAGCAAGTGCTTTTCCCAGTAATCCACCCGTCCCTCGCCTCTTCCTCCAGTAATAGGAGATTATTTGCTATGAAGTAATTGCCTGAAACAGTCTGCATTGTTTTACCTATTAAATTGAGATTATGATTATATGGAGAATGGTAGGCATTTTGCATTGCCTTTATGGGCTTTGCTCGTTTTGTCTGTGCACACCTTCCATTTAATACTGAAGTCAAGTAAATCCTTTATACCAAGGTTAGCTAAGATATCTCTGTCTTTAAACTGGAGAGAAAGGGATTTGATGAATGAACTGCTCAGTAGATAAGGAACTGGCTGGATGATCACACTCAAAGATGGTCAACGTTTCAATGTCCAAGTGAAGATAGCTGATGAGTGGTGTTCCTCAAGGATTGGCATTGGGACTGACATTGTTTAACAAACACCTTTATTGGCAATGTGGACAGTGGATTGAGTGCACCCTCAGCCAATGGCACCAAGCTGTGTGCTGCAGTCGACATGCTGTAGCAGCATGTGGTTTCAATGGTGTATGTGTTTATAATATGCTGCTCAATTGTCAAGCTTTTCTGTGTGATGCAGACAGCTCTTCCTGCTGGGCAGTGAGGTGACAGAGCTGGAGCTGTGTACAGGTTTGTCCCTTTGATGGTGGTGTCCTTGAAACTGCTGAGTTCTGCACAGCATGGTCAAGGCAACCATGCAGGATGCACCAGCCAGAACACCATTGCCTGCTGCAGCTTTGGCTTGACCACACTGGTGAACCTGCTGCTTGAAGTCTGAAGGACCTGGGAAAAAAGTCTGCAGCTGTCATGATGGGGTAAGGTCTAAGCAAAGGTAAAATGCCTCTTAGGGCTGTCAAAAACTCTGTGGAGTAGGGAGTGAATAGCTGAAGCTGTCAGTTGAATGTAGGGCTGGTAGAAACATCACAGCCCCATCAAAGTTGCACTGGCTGCTCTTGTGGTTGGGCTCTAGGGTCCATGCCTTGGATCTGCTATGGGGGAAACCCATCCTGCTGAGTTGGCCCTGGAGGAGAGTTCCTTGCTGTTGGTTTACATTGAAAAGGAAAATTGTGGCTCTAGGACATGCCCTTATTCATGATTCAATTTTCATGGGCCCAACGGCCAACCTGGGGGCCACTTGCCTGCACTCATGGGATGCAGTGGTGAGATGGGGATTGGTTCCTGCTTGGACATCTGAGTAAAAGAACTCCAACCCAGCAAGGCATAGTGCTTCTGTTGTCATCACAGAAACTCTCACTCAAAGGCCATGAAGGGGTTTGGAAGAGGCACTGAGCAAGACATTCTGTGAAACATGCTGATCTTTCATGTTTCTGGACTTTGGGCATCAGGAACAGGTATTTCCAGATGCCATTTGAGGAGATTTAACATATACAGCTTGAATAGCTGCTATTTATTTTGGTGTCTAAAAGTATAAAAATAATCAATGCAGTCTTCCTTGAAAGACAGTCTGTGGAGCTGGACAGTTTCCCAGTAAGAAGCAGTCCCCAAGGATCATTCGGAAAGAATGTTTTTAATTTGATTAACCACTGTTAGCACTGAGAGGGACCTACATGTGCCTCAGTAGCAAGATGGAATTTGGGAGCAAAATTTGATGGTACAAACAACAAAGTGCAGTGAGAAGGGTTGCACACCGATCTGAGCAGCTCTTGTCTTGGACATGGCAGAAAACAAAGACCTGGGGTCTTTGCTGATCAGAAAACAACTCAAGAGAGATCAAGGGACAGAACCCGGAATGGATGAAGTGAGGACTTTCCCCTAGAGCTGGCAAAGACGGGGCTAAAATACTGAGTGTGTTTCTGATCCCTGTGTTCATGGTACTGTTTCAGACCTTACTGGACTGCTGTGAAGATGAAATGATCTTAGAGAAGAGCCTGGTCTTATTCTGCCAGGAAAATTTGAGGCTGGAAGGGAACTGTGTGTGTGTTGTGGGGTAAATCCCAGCAAGAGGGAAGGGCTGTTTGTCTCTGAGTAAGGACATCTGGGGAACTGGGAAAAAAATTCTAGTTGTCAGCTGTAAGATCCCAGAGGGTCTATTTCAGCAGGACTACCAGGGATGAAGAGCTGTCCTTGTTTGGAGGTAACTCCTCTTTACCAATGGGAAAATGAAATGTGGTCCTCAGGACAGCAGAGAGCAGCTCTCCTCTCCTGGTGGGTCCCTGCAGCTTTGGGCCCAGGAAGTCAAAGTGCCTAAGGGAGGACCTACAATCCCAAGTGTCACCATGGATGTCACCAGCTGTGGTCAAGAGAATAGTGACCATGCTCCTGCTGTTACAGCAGGAAAGGAGGAGCGACCTCAGCCAAAATTATTTCTCATTGGTAGAATGGGGATAGAAAATGCCCTTTCCTGGACTGATGGGTCATAGGGAGGAACATGGGAAAGGGGCAGTTGCTGCCCTAGCCAGGCAAAGAGACTTGGAGGTGGCTTATGGAGGCAGAAAGTGGTGTGCCCTGCTGCAACTCTGTTGGGTACTAGAAATAGCATTATATGGCATACTTCACAAATTGCTTATGCTGGGGGTTGAATAACTGCTTATAATAACAGTATGGCTTGTGTGGCCTTGCGGCAGCATGGCTACTGAATGAAAGAGAGGAGGGCTGGATTTTCTTCCAGCTCCATCTGTGTGGTTCAGTGTAGGTCAGTAAATGGCCTCATGCCTCAGTTTCCCCCATTATAGGCCAGGAATGCACCCATCCTGCTGACTGTAATGGTGATACACAATATCTCACAAGCAACTGCTACTTAAAAATCTTTTATTGCTTCCAATTAAGCTGATGACTGCTAACAAGGAGAATTAAATTCACTACCCTGTTGCCATTAGACAAATATGTACTCCATTTCCATCCAAAACCCCCACTGTAAATAACTGTGGAGGAGTGGAATAAACATTGTCCTTCCCAAGGCAGGGCTGAGCAGCAAGAATGAGCAAACACAGGTGTGGAAGATTTGTTAGCTTTAAAGGAGATTGGGACTATTTGGGAATCAAATCTGGTTTTGGTTAGGAGCATCTTCTGCAAAGAAAATCCCAAACCACCAACGTAAGACCCCACAGATGGGGTGGTGATAGCTGTCTGCAGCTGCAGGATGGCCATGACAGCTGGGAATGGGGCAATAGCCCACATCCTGGTGACAACTGGGGTGCAATGGTCCTGGCTTTGTTTCTGCATCCCCTTTTTTGCCATTTGGCATCCCCAGACTCCTGCTGGATCTGAAGACCCGTGCAGAGAAACCCTCCTGCACCAGGTCTACACCTTTCAGGCTGGTGTTGTTCAGCATGTAATTGGGGCTAAGCTGCTTACTTTATGTGGCAGGCTTTCCTTTCTGTCTTTCCCCTTTCCCTTTTGAAGGTGAAGGTTTTATGTGACTGAAATGTGTTAACGCTCCCATAAAAGTAAGTGAAACACATTTTCTTTCTTTGGGTGCACATGTGATTGGTTTGGGCCTGATCCAGAGGCTGAGAGAGTGATGATTAGCAGTGCTGAAGAGAAGGGCTGGGAAGTGTTTTCCTTAGGAAAGTGTCATTTGTGGAGTGCAGTGTGACATCTAGAAGAGCTAACTGCATTACCTGTGCTTTGGGACTGGCTCCTCAGGAGAGCTGTCTCTACTGTAGAGTTAGTTTTACCAAAGGGCCCTTGATACCAAGCTCATCCCACCCAGCAATTAAGACTACTCAAATGAGATTGCAGATAGGGAGTTTTTACATCATAAAAGAGGTCTTTGATGCAGTGGATGCAGAGATGGGGCAGTTTGCCTAGTGTGTTGTGAGCTGTGTTCATCTCTGTCGCTTTACAGCGCAGAGGCCAACAGGATGTTTTCATGGAGCCCATGCCCTCCAGCACACATCCGCTGCTGTTGGTTTCTTATCTTGTTCTGAACAACTCATTTTAAACTCAGCAAAACCAGGAGCAGGGATGGAGTATTTCCTGACCTTGTTCTTGCATGATGACACAGGACTTTTCCCTTTGCTCCCTGGAAAAGGCACACCCAGTGCAGGAATCTGCCACAGAAAAATGCTCCCAAATCTTTCATCCCCATCTGGAGGAGTCACCACTTGGTAACAAACTGGCCATGAAATGCTGGCAGGACTCCATCATGCCCCATGTTCCCTGAGGCTGGGTGGTGGCAGAACCACTTTCCCAACTGCTGGAGAGTCACGGTAAGAAGCATTTCCAAATGTTGGGGTTTCTGCCTAGCTTTCGAGTCCACCATCCTTGTGGCATGCACAGAAAAGGGAGGTCAAGGAGGTGTCCTGCAGAGAAGGACTCCAGGGAAGCTGCTGGCTCCCAGCAGCACTCAGCTGGTCTATAACCTGTGCCTGTAGGCCTGGCTGAGCAGAGAATCAAGTGCACTTTGTGCAACCAAAGGAATGATTATTTGATCATTATTTCTCCAAGCTGGTCTGAAGCCAACATTTATGCTGAGGTGGGGCAGCATTACCTACTGGTGGTTCCCCATTGCTGCTCTGGAGGTACTTCGGAGTAAAGTGAATTTCAGTTAGAAGGGACCTCCAGCTATTGTCTGGTCCAACCACCTGACTGCTTCAGGGCTGACAAAAAGTTAAAGAATGTCATTGAGAGCATTGTCCAAATGACTCTTAAACTCTAGCAAGCTTGGGGATGTCTTCCCATCTCAGTGAGGAACAAAGCAAGCTCTTTGAGCCCCTCAGCTCTTGGTGGTGAGAACACAGATGGGGTTTCCTCTGCCTGTGGTGGTGTTTTGGGGATTACAGGTGGAGCTTGAAGCACCATCTCATGGAGTGAATGTGACAGATTTGTGCATGGTGTGCTTCCCAGTACTTCCCAAGCTCTTCTGAAACATTGGAAAAACATGACAATACAACCCAGACTCACATGAAGAAGCCTTTCCCTTGCACTGAACTCATGCAAAGCCTCAGTGTTCCAACAGCAGATGGCTTAGCTGCTTTCTCAAAGGTGGCTTACTCATGCAGAATGCCTGTTTAGCAGACACTGCCATCCTGGACTTCAGACATCTCCTCTGAAGGAGGAACTTCAATTGCAGATACCCCAAATCTGTGACCTGTGATGGCAGAGCAGTGGCCTTGGTCTTTGTTAAGGAACTCTCTAAGTCAGATGTCTTGTGTCTATGTGTGTGAGGAAGGCATCCTGTCTTTGGGACTGTGTGCGTGAAATATGTCCCCTGATATTTCAGTCTCCAAATTACCTGCCCTCTAGACAAGGGAGATGTTGCTTCATAAGAAAGAAAGAAATGTCTGGCCTCATGCCATTGCAGGCACACAAAGCTGTAGTGATGTCCAAGGCACCAAGCCAAGGTGCCCCATTTGCATCCTGGAGGTCCTCCACCTGCAGATGGGAACACACGTCATCTCAGAGCTGGAACAGCTTCAGAAGTCCCCTCTGTGTCTTCTGGGATCACTTTGGCTCAGGTGATCCAAGGAGAGGGCGACTGGGTGGGAGGAGAAGTGGAGTCGTCCCAGTTGGCGGTGGGCTGCTCTCCATGGTGTACACCTGCATGTCTTGGCAAAACGGGCCCTGCGGGCTGGCAAACCTTTCTGCTGAATATTTTGACTGGATCCGTGAACTTGTGTGGCTTCTGTGGCGTGGAAATTGCCTATAATTTATGCTGAATGCAGCCCCATATATTATGTTGGCAGTTCCAGAACGCTTTAAGATCGTTTAGTCCTTTCTCACTAGAAACAATTTCAAACCACAGGGTAATTGTTCAGTGATCAGTAGACAAGCCCTGCATTAAGTCCACAATTAAGGAAAAAATCCAAAAAACAATGCACAATATTTCTCCCTTCTACCCCCAATCTCCAGCAACTTAAACCCCAAGACCTGCTTCACTGATATTGCACTTGAATTTGTAAAGTCAGTGATGACTGGTGGGGAAACTGCAGTGTGAGGTACCAGCACCCCAACCTGGGACAAGTGTGCAGGCAAGGTTGCCCAGCCTGCAATGAGGCTGGGTGCAAGTTGAGGAAAATGCATTTACAGTTGAGGTTTCAGAGGAGTGAAGAGCCTGGATGGGTTTGGCTGGCACATTCTTTCTTTCTGCCTTGTGCTGGGAGGAAGATTCATCTGGCATTTATCCAGACCCTCTGTCCAAAAATGCTCTTAAGTGTCCACAAATACAGAGAAAATACAGCAGCAGCCTAAAGATGCTCTGGGAAGCTAATAGAGATTCAGTTTTTTGTCTCTGAGTCCTCCTTAATACATTTGAGGAGATAACATTTTTTTTTCCCCAAGGGAAAAAGATCCAGTGCTTCAGTGGTGTAAAACCAGCATAACACCACTGAAGCCACTGGCACTGCAGGGATCTGCATCTGCTGAGGAAATAGTTCAAGTTCAAAATCCTTCCTTTGATTCAACACCTTATATCTCATGCAATTCCTCCTGGAATTTCAGTTCTCCAATGTGCTGTAGATGAGGACATCTCAGCCCCTTTGCATCTTAGCAGAAAAATCAAGCAGTTTCCAAAGCAAATGTCCTATGCATAAAAGAAAGTAGAAGTCCCAGCTGCATGGATGTCCTGCAGATTTCACGGCTATCTATCTCTTTGGTACAGATGGCTTTATGCTAGTTTGGAACTTCTCCTTGCAAGGTTGGTGTTCAGTTTTGGGCACCTCACTCCAAGAAAGACTGAGGTCTATTAATGTGTCCAAAGAAGGCCAATGGAGCTGATGAAGGGTCTGGAGCACAAGCCTTGTTAGGAGAGGCTGAGGGAACATGGGTTGTTTAGCTTGGAGAAAAGGAGGGTCAGGTGAGACCTTATCGCTTCCTACAGTCCCCTGAAAAGTGGTTGTAATGAGATGGTGATTGGTCTCTTCTCTTGAGTAATGTGTGATGAGATGAGAGAAACAAGCCTCAAGTTGCACCAGTGGAGGTTTAGGTTGGATATTAGGAAAATTGCCTTCATTAAAAGGATTACCAAGTATTGGAACAGGCTGCTCAGGGAAGTGGTGGAGTCACCATCCCTGGAGGTATCCAAAATACATGTAGATGCAGCACTTAGGGACATGGTTTAGAGCTGGGCTGGGCAGTGCTGTGGTTGGACTCCGTAATCTTAAGGATCATTCCCAACCTAAATGATTCCATGACCCCCACAGAGGACTGAGTCATGCCCAAGTTTTGAGCATGCCCGCAGGTGTCACCTCCCATCCTGTGCCTCAGTCAGCACCACCAGCCTGCCTGTGCTTTGTTTTCTTGCCCTTCTTAAGAACTGGCTGCAGGTCGCGCTTTTCCTCCATCAACATCGTTGCTTTTATCTGTGCTGGTAGCAGCAATCCCCACCATGCAGGATTTATTTACATTGAAGGGTAAGTGGGAGGCTGTAATTGGGATGGGATTTGAAGAGGTCAGAAGGAGTCTGTGCAGGAAAACTGTAAATGAGGGGGGGCTGGGAGTTCGCTGAAGTCGTTACACAGTGATTGTTCCAGCTTCCACTCAGTACCATTAGCTGGGGGTAAACGTGCTGTCCAGGGATATATGTATACATTAATGAGAGTTTTTAAACAGATGATAGTAATGAGCTGTTAATGTTTTCCAAGTGGTCTTTCAGCCCCATGCTCTGATTTCCTTTGGCTGCATAGCACGCTCGAGGATTATGGATCTCTTGCTCCCTCTGCATGAGTGCATGTCCCTTTCTATGCATCAAGTCTCTTGCTCAGTCTCCATTACTGCGTTCATCTCTGGGGCCCCCAACACAAGAAGGATGTGGACCTGCTCAAGTGAGCCCAGAGGAGACCACAAGGATACTCAGAGGGCTGGGAGCGCCTTTGCTATGGAGACAGGCTGAGAGAGCTGGGGTTGTTCAGCCTGGAGAAGAGGAGGATGTGAAGAAACCTCAAAGCAGCTTCCAGTGCCTAAAAGGGCTGACAAGAAAGATGGGGAGGGGCTTTTGACAAGGGCCTTTAGGGACAGGACAGAAGGGAATGACTTTAAACTGACAGAAGGGAGATTTAGATTAGATATTAGGAAGAAGTTCTTCCCTGTGAGGGTGCTGAGGTGCTGGCNNNNATCCCTGGCAGTGTTCAAGGCCAGGTTGGACAGGGCTTTGAGTAACCTGCCTGAGTGGAAGGTGTCCCTGCCTGTGGCAGGGGGGTTGGAACTGCCATAGGTCTTTAAGGTGTCTTCCAGCCCAAACCATTCTAAGATTCTTTAATTCAGTCTCACTCCCTTATGCTCTGATCCTGCCTATCTCAGCCACCTTCACCAGTGCAGCAAGCCCTGGGGCTTGGGAGCCCATGAGATGGGCAGGGGAAACCCTTCCAGCCAGAGAGGGGGATGGCATCCCCAGGATGCATGTGCAGCAAGCACATGGTTTTGCTGTGCAGTGGGTTGTTGCCAGTGCTAGCACGGCTGGGAGGAAGGTGTAGGATGAAGATCTGAGGAATTATCTTTACAGGAAACCCAATTAAATCATGAGCTGAAAAATCACAGCTTTTGGCCTCCGGTGTGCTCAGGAAAACAAGAGCTAAGTTACTACACCCCCTTTCCTCTCACCCCTAGCTCATCTTTGGGGTACCCTTGGGAGGTCATTTGAAGAATCAAAGCAGTGATAGAAGTGGTAATTGAGGAAACTGATGCAAACGTGATCTCCCAAAAGGCTGTGTGGGAAGCAAATTTGGGAAGGATGCTCAGATAAGTGGAATTTTTGCTTTTGTGCCTTTCTTGAGCAACATCATCAGACCTAAGGGTTTCCTGTTTGTTTATTCAGCAATCACCGCTGTGTTACACACACAGGAAATCATAGAAAAAATCTTGTTTTGAGGACAGGTGAGGTGGAAATAAAGGCTGCTATTTAGGCTGTGGCATACTGGATGTGCTGAGCATCTTGTGACTATTTTCATGCATCAGTGAAGTGAGCACAAACACATCCTGCAAACATCTGGTTAAGAAGATGTCTCAGCTGTGATGAACAGTACTGATAATAATCACATTGCTCTGGTGTAACATAGAGAAATCCCAAAGCTACTCTTCTGTGCACCAGGTAAGAGAGAAGCTCCCATGGTGGGCTCTGGGATGAGCTTTGGCAGAGGGCATATGTAGAGATGGCTTTATACTACCCTATTTGCTGTGTTTCACTGGTGTAAAATGTCTGTAGTAAAACATGGCATGTGGAGTGGATGGTGCTGCATGAAAACCAACTAGATAGCAACATGTCATCAGCATCTGTTCTTTCTGGGGAGGCTTACATCCAGCTGTTCTCCCAAACCAGCCCACCACACAGCCTTCTCTTGCTGAAAAAATGTGCTCAGATGACTTAACTCAATGACTTAGCTAAATTGAATGCTTTCCAGTAGCGCAGTAATGTGTTTGGAGAAGGAAGAGCTTTCAAAAGGAAGCTGTTCGCCCATTTAACCCAAACAACTTTTCGTTGCTGATGGGGAAAGAGGAAAGTCTGTGAGCTTTGTGCAGTGAGTGCAGGGTACCCATGACTTCATTCCTATAACACTTGGTAAGGGAAGCATGCACTAGGCAGTGAAATCCAGTAATTTGGCTCTCTCTTGCATTCCCTCGCTATGGGGCAACCAGCAGTGGCAATCTGTCTTGAGCCAAGATGCACTTGCATCTTGATGCAGTAAGAAGGCTTGTCAAGATCTTGCCATGTGTCTGAACTTATCTGGCTGCCACCCAGCAGTGCCATGGGGCTGAATTCTCGATATATGGGATTTCTTCCTTTCTCAGGATTAAGTGGAGTCCCCCATCTCTCCTTGGTGGATCACAAGCCGTGCTGCTTGACAGGACAAGGGGTAATGATTTTAAACTAAAAGGAAGTAGATTCAGATTAGATATAAGGAAGAAATTTTTTACAATGAGGGTGGTGAAACACTGGCACAGGTTGCCCAGAGATATAGTAGATTCTCCATCCCTGGAAACATTCAAGGCCAGGTTGGACCTGTAGTTGAAGATGTCCCTGCTCATTTGCAGCAGGCTTGGATTAGGTGAACATTGAAAGTTCCTTCCAACTCAAACCATTCTATGATTCTGCGGTTCGTTTTAGGAAATAATGAATAGAAGGGTTGGTTCAGTATCCTGGGGCTGGGAAGGATGAAATCCTTTAGGATCTTAAAGTATGTAACTACAAATGCTCCTTCAGTTGTGTGTAATTGCTGCGAGCTCCATGGGATTTTGGACAAGGATAATGTTTCACCTTTGCTCATGTGGGACTGAAATCAGTTTAAGAGATTCACTCGCAGTTTTTATAACTGACGTTTTCTCCAGCAAAAAGATGGGATTTGGTTGAAGAAAATACATAAAAAAAATTAATATTGCTTTCTCTCTTGTGAAATTCCAGAAAGCTCGAGTTGTTTCAATGCAAGATTAAAAATTTTAGTTTAAGTTAAAAGTGGGGATTCTCATATAGAATTTTCCACAATATTTTCATGCTACATTTTTTGTGATCTTTTGATTTTTTACATTGTTTTAACAAATATCCAGACAGGTGGCATGATATTGGAATTCTCCAGAGAACTGAAAATCTGACTTCTGTTGAACCCCGCCTGTTGATTTGAGCCTTTTTAAAAGCCCAGCAGGTGTGGTAAACCATGACAAGACTCCAGGTAAAAACAGATGAGTTATTAAAAAAGAGATAAGAAAATCTGTCATATAAGTGCTAGGTACTGACCCTCCCTGCACCCCAGCCTCTGAACTCCCCATTTAATGTCTGAGGACCATCTTGTCACCAGCAAGGACTGAAATCCTGGAGTGTCCCTGGGCACAGCTTAGTAGGAGAAGCACTGTTGACCAGCTCATTGCAGTTGTCATTTCACAGGCTTGATTTGTTGGAAAGAAACAGGAAAAGGAAAAAACCCAAATCCCATCATGATGCCACGATGCAGCGGTTGTGTTATCTCACAGGGAGGTTGATGGAGGCCTGGTAATTGCTGGAAGATTTCTGAGGCTGGAATTATGCTTGGCTGTTGCTCACTAATGTATCTGCGGCGTGGATGGTGTGAAAGCACCTGATGAGACAACATGTAAGGAAACTTCAGAAGGTGTGTGATCTCTGAGGGCAAAATGAAGAATACCCCACACCCTGCACTTGTATGTGGTGCTGACAGGGACCCATCATCCCCCGTGGCCAAAATAAAACCTCTGGAGCTGACGTACTTGTGCTGCATCAGATAAACAGCAGTGGGGTTAGTCTTCATGCTTTAGGCTGCCTCTCATTCTCCAGGGCTTTTGCAGGCCAGGGGACTGCATGTGCATTATTAACAAACCTTTCAAAGCAGAAGTTATCAAAACAGCCACTTGGTTTTCTTCACGCAACATGTTTCCCCCTTGGGTACGGCCTGGCTCTTTTGGGAGGGACTGGCATCTGACTTTCAGATTCCTCCTCAATGGAAATGCAGTGGGATAATGCAGAGACACGCTGATGCCTGGGAAAGCATCATGGGATGCAGCTGGTTTGGAAAAGGTGTCTTTGCCCCAGTGCCACCAGGGTAACTTTGCTGCAAGGCTGCAGCCCCCTTTGTATGAATTCCATAGCTCAACTGCAATTGCATCATCATTGGATGCGTTTACCCTGCCACCCCATCAAGGCCTGACAATGCGCTTTAACATTGTAATGCCAAAAGCATCCCTGTAAGGAAATGGATGCTGTTTTGTTCCCTGACCCATTTGCTCCAAACACAACACATGTTTAACTTGCTTGATGTGATTTAAGCCCAGATTTAAGAATTTTATCTTCTAATTAGTTTTGCTTTTGCACTATTCTAAACACTTTTTTTTCAAGCTTTTCTTCCCCATAGAATTGTGCAGCTCTGCCTACAAGCCAACAGAAGCAGCAGCATCCACTCCATGCTGTGCGCAGAGGGGTCCTGATCGCTCCTTGCAAACCCTTTTAGATTCTTCTGTCTCCTCATCTACTGCATCTGACTGCTGTTTTTGATTTTGTACTTTATGAGGTTAGAGAGTTTTTCTCTTTTGCAATGAGGTGAAAACAACAGCTTGTAGGTATTCTAGTAAACATTTGTGAAACAGGGTGACTCTGAGGAGGGGGTGAGGAAAGTGAGCAAAAGGGTGTGAACCTGCAAAGAGCAGGCTGTTCTAGATGGCAGTTCAGGTAGAAAACCCCACTTCCTGTTAAGCTCTGATCACCCCTGACTGAGATAACCCGTGTGTCTGGAGAACCTTGCCTGAAACTGGGAAGTTATATATTCACATAGGTGTTTACTCACACTGAACCCTTTCCAAAGACTACATCTGTAAGAGCTCTCTGCAGGCACAAGGCATCCCTCCATTGCTACTTGCTGTTCTCCTGTGTGGTTTTGGATGGCCACTGCTCAGCTTTGGCAGGTGCATTTTGACCTGCTTGCCTCAAAGGGTTGTATTGGTCTGGCAGCAGCTGGGTCTGGCCAGGGGACATGCTGGTGGGATTTGTACCCTTGAAATATCCATCCATCCATCCATCCATCCATCCATCCATCCATCCATCCCTCCCTCCCTCCATCCATCCATGGGATGTTGGGTGGTTCTGGCCGTGGTTTGGTGAATTTCACAGTGTAATAAGGACCTGGATAAAGCAAAACTGAAGCTGAAAAAAGATAAGGGTCTGTAACACTCTGAGGAATATGGTCGATGTATTTCTATAAATGTGAGAAAATGCTATAGGATTTCTTGGAGCACAGTGTTTTGCACTGTCTGTATTCTTGCTTGCTCCTAACCAAGAGCCAGTGATGTTTTCGCATCATTTCAATGAGCTGCTCCCAGGAGGCAGTGCCAAGTGTGCACCTTGCCAGAGGGCAATGACATCTGAGTTCCAAACAGACTTCTCTGCCTTCAAGCTCCCACAGAATTCCTCAGCCACCAACCCTCAATTCCCAAATTCTTGATAAACAGACCTTTTCAAACAAGTAATCCCCAAGCACTCCCCGGTAAGCTAAGATAATTATATCCATAAATATAATTCATTTGTTGGCATTTAGAAGTTTGGCAAACAGAATTTTGGCACCACTGAGAAATCTAGAGGTGCAGGATTTTTCTCCTTTCTCTTTTTTTCCTGGTCTTTAAAGGATTAAGCTACAGAAATTTCAGCATGTTGGCTTGGGTATTGTCTTTATTCATAATGAGCTTCAGTGAAAAGGGAAGTGCCTTTCTCCAAGGAAGGGAGTGGGTTTCTGGTTTTGCAGGTTACCCCATGGCTTCACACCTTGTTTGCAAGATGTGGCTGGAGGCGTTTGGTTTAGGGCTGGATGAGGATATTAGAAATGCTTGAAACACATTTTTTTGAGTAGATGCATAGCCTGGGGGAAGAGATGAGATAAGTTGTATGGTTTTGCATAATGTAGGCAAAATCTTTGTTGCGTGGAAGATGGGAATATCACTGAGAGCATGGAGAGATATAGAGCAACGAAACTTTAAAGCTGATCTCTTTGTAATCTTGTCTTATGAACTTTGAATTGAACTTCTGTACCGGATCTGATCTGGATGAAATATCATATCTGAGGCTGATCCTTATCTCTTAAACCTTTCCTTTGTTTCTTTGATTCTTTGGGCTTTACCCTCTTGTTTTATTGTGAGTGGCCCAAAGCTTTGATCTCGCAGTGAGCCCCGGCGGGCAGCACAAACCTTTGCTGTGGTGTGAGACACACAGAGGGACACTGGGATACTCAGTCTAAATAGACAAGAGATTGCTTCTTCTGTGATGAAGTCCAAAGGCAAACGGGGTAACTTCAGAATTTATTGTCTCCCCTTACATAATGGGAAACTGGAAATTCACACGGGTATTTCCACAGGAAGAAAACGCACCTGTGGGAGCTCGGTTGTTGTATATCTGTTTCCAATTTTATTTACAATCCCTTTTATTTTTTTAAAGAGTCTGAGCAATTTAAGCTTACCTATCCTTTAATACAAAATAATTGAAACCAAAGCTCTTAAATGCTTTATAATGTCTTTTTCTCTGCTTTTTACTGTCACAAGCAGAGGTTTCATTCCTCCAAAGTATCTAGGTTGCTACGCTTGAATTATATTTTACCTTTTTGGGAAATTCCATTACTAGAAATGAACAGCTGGTCTTAATCTAATCTGATGATACCTGCTGATCTATACAGTAAGAGCAAAGTGAGGCCAACTGTGTTGGAAAACATCGAGGGCTTCTCTGCAAATATTCATTCATTGTTTTGGACTTCTTTTTTTAAAGTAATGATGCAGAGAGACACTTCAGACTTACTCCCCACGTTTTCCATTAGTGGTAATTTAAAACTTTGAAACATGTACAGTAACTTGCCTAGGTCAGCTGAGTATCAGCATGTAGCTTTTCATTCACATTTTTCATTTAATCCGGTCACTTTGAATTCCTGGCCTTGTAAGTTGCTATATATGAAGATTAGATACTGCTTCTGGCTATGCAGAATTACATGCTTTTAGATGAAATTTAATCCCCTGTAAAAGGTTTTGTTTGTGGTGATCTTTTCTGTTCACAGCAATGGGCTGCCTGGCTGAGAGTAGATGATACAGGTGAAGACATCAGCGGACAATAATCAAGTAGTCACAGCCTGCATTTAGGATCAAATCTTTATCAGGGGTTTCAGCAATCTGGCAGCTTAGACACTTCTTTCTTTGATTCCAGGAAAGCAGCACAGCAAACTGAAAGTCTGCAAAACCTATTGAGAATAAATTGGATGCCTTTGCACTGCCTGTGTTTTGACAGGGTTTGAAGTGGGAAGTCTTGGCTCTGGAAGGGTTTGGTGTCTGATCCAAGCGCTCCCATTCCAAGGTCCAGCTGGGACTTCTGTCTTTGTAGGAAGATGGAGACCTTTTCCCAGACTTCACCCCTCAAGAACTCTCCCATGAGTGAAGAGCCAGAGCTCACCTCATGTACAGGGGCAGCTGAAAAGAGAGTTTCTTTCCTGACCAATTGGCAGTTCACACATCTTGTGATGCAAAACTCTCCAGCAGGGTTTTGGACTGAAGGGGGTGTCACTTCAGTACCTTTTTGAGAGTGGATCCTCAGGCTACAGAGAAAAAGCAGAGGCTCAGATAGAAAAGCTCTGCTTAGTGTGAGTGACCATTTTTCATTCAACCTGGGAATCTGAGACAGACACAAAAGAAAGTCATTCTCTGCTTCTTCCAAACTCCATATCCATCCATGCAATTCCAATCTGCAATGAAAATTAACTCTGCAAAAAGCCAGCTGCTTTCCTTGATGCATAGCTGTGCCTCCTACCCCTCAGCCACCTCTGGTATCAGCCCTGAAATAAGTTAGCAGGATCCTATGTGGGACTGACCAGAGAATGGTCCCACCCAGTGCTGAGGAGCATCCATGGGATGTGCTAGGAGAGGTCATGTGGGAAAACTATCTTTGAAAGCAAAGGGCTTGTGGATTCGGAGTGGGGCTGTGAACTGTGTTTGCATGAATATCATAGGGGCACATCGAATCCTTCAGTGGAGGACAAGAAAAAAAGCCAGATGACGTAGGTGATAAAATTACATAGGTTAAGTTGCAAGCTGACAGTGAACGGCAGTCCCACAGCTAGGATTCACATGTATCTTTTACTAAAAGAACTGGTAAAAGCCACTATTTTCAGGAAAAGGAGATAAAAAGAGTTCATTTATTGTCTGAACTGCTCATTGCAAGTTGCTCGCGTGCTCTAGCAGGGTTAAGGTGTTGGCTGAATTCACACAAAATTCAGAAATTTCACTTTTGAATAAAGCATGTGAGCTTGGCCCAGAAGTGGGCTGCTCCCTTCCTTTTATGAATCAGTCTCCAAGATATGCTCACATTCCTGAGAAACAAGCCTGGAATAACACGGCTGGCTTTTGGGTGCAATACACTGATTATGAGGAAGCAACAGTCTGCTGTTTATGAATAGCTTTTATGTTGAAATAGGTCAGTGCTATAGCATTCGTTGAAAAATGGCTTTTTAATGTGCTTTATGGGCTGTCAGGACATAATGAATGTAAACCGTAGACCTGGCTTCATCAGAATGATATTTTATTTTTTTGCTTTATCGACCAGATGCAATGAGTCTCAGATCAATTAGTTTTGCTTTGAAGTTTGCTCTTGATCCAGATCTTCAATAAAAAGGAAGTTTCCAAATCACTGGTCTGTGAACACTGTTTGTGATTAATTACCCTCTTATAATCTGAGGAATTCTAGTCGTTGCTGTATTTTGAATACCTCAGACTGCATGGGGAGTTTTATTTTGGCTGGTATATTTGGAAACTGCTAATAAACACCTACTTCCTGTTTTTCTTGCTACCGTGTATAACAAATTGTTAAAAAGCTTGCTTTCCCATTTCAGCTGCTTGCCTGTTTGACCAGACCTGAAACATGCTATTGGCTAATCAACATCCTACATCATTTTCCAGCAAATGTTCACTGTTAGAAGCAGGCTGTAACAAGAAGTGGGGAACTTTGCACTGCACTAAAGCTGGAGGAAAAACCTTAAACAAAGCCCCTGCTAGAGACAAATACTGACTGATATAGTTTTAAATTTGAAACCAAGTTTTCTGCAAAGCTCCCTAAAATAACAGTGTGTTTTCCTGTCAGTTAATTGGTGTGGGGATGGTCATGGATGTGGAGCATTCTCTTCTTCCTGGGAAATGATGCCGAGCTGTGCCCACAGCACGAACATCTGTTTGGACAAAGATTTTAAGGTTAATATTGTATGGAGGATGTTTGTTTAGACAGGATGAATGCTTTTGTGAAATCTAATATTAGGCTCTATCTAGGTATGTCCGGTTGGCACCAGCTTCTGCATTTTGTGTGCAAACAAATGTTAATTACCAGGAAAAAAAGTCCCCACTTTGTCCCTGAAGTAATGCAGCATAGCAGTGGAAATTAGTTCTAGCTGCTGAAAGCTCCTTCGGGTCTTGCCTTGCGCAAGTGTTATCAGTGTTTGTGTTGTGCTTTGGGTGTTTGTTTGCTGGCGGCTGTAGGCTGGTGCCCGCTTGGAGCGGGTGACTCACAGCCGGCTTGCTCTGGCAAAGGCTGTTTTCTGCACATCGGTTGTACAAACTCATTAAATCCATCGCTTTCACAGCACTAGTGGTAATAAATGCTTTCAGATATTTCCCTGAAATTGTGTGTGCAGGTTGTTTCAAAGTTAAAACCCTTGGGTTTAGAATGTCTGATACTTTGAACCTTTTATATTTTGAATATTCAAGCATCTACAGTGCTCCTTCAACCCCCGGCTGCCTCTCTGGGGTTATTGGCCCTGGCAAGTGGCTCACAGAGTTTGTGGCAAGATGGGGGTTGTGCTGCACAGCGGAGAGGTAAAGGCAAGGGGTATGGTTTTTGCAAAGTGATGGTGGCTTCAGTGTGTGTCACCTGGGTGTTGCTGTGTCCTGCATTCCTACCACTGTGGATTTAGAGCAGGTACATGTGAGCTGCCTGGTGTGAACAACTACTCTCCAGCCTTGGGGACCTCCCTTCTGGTTCCTGCTGGTGGGGTCTGGCAGCATCTCAAATGGCTGTCAGTTGGCAGAGAGACTTGTGGGGTTCATCCTCTCTAAGTTCTCTAGCTGGAGGAAGAGGAAACCTCTCCCCAAGCAAACTGTGATTCGATAGCCTCCGTTTGATTCTAAGGTGTCCCTGTGGTGGTAACAGACCTCCAAGCTCACCACAGCTATCAAAGCAAAGCACAACCATGAAGATGCAGGGGACTGGTGTGTTTCAAACCCACTGTAAAAGCAAATCTGTCTTTCTGGTGGATTTGTGTCCTTGATGCCCAAGATCACAACTGCAGGAGGCTGTTTCTGCTGTGGTCCTCCAGTGGGGTGTCAAGGTAGCACAGACTGTAGGAATACTGGTGACTGGCTCTGCATGTGCTGGTGTCATGGCTGGCTGTGCATGCCGGCCATGCACCACTGGTCAGGACATACTCCAACCATCTCTGTTCCTCCAGCTCCTCCTTTTCACAAATCTTGTACCTCCTCCATGTCTATGTTTATGCCAATCTTGTTCCCAGGTTAGTTTCTTATTTGGAAGCATTTTTAAGTGCACTGTTTGTAAATGATAGAAGCTCTGAAGAGTCAATGTGGAGTGAAAAAGCTGCAGGTGTGGCTGTATGGGAGAGGAAGGCTCTCCCTTGCCTTCTCACAGGCTGAAGCACCTTATGGCTTTATGTGCACCCAGGCACATAAAAAAAGCTTGCATCTGTCCAAGTAGAGTGCCAGGGCTTTGTCAGTTCTCACTGCACCTTCCCCTCTGACATGTGCCCTCCCACTGTCATGTCCCTTGTCTGCAAGGAAAGTGAAAGGGGAGGAGGTGGAAATCGCCACAAGGGAGGACTGGGAAATCCACCTGTAATTTTTGGCTATCATGGCATCATCCTTTGGGTTGAACATCTTCAAACATGACTCAGACATCACTGTTTTAGTCATCCTGCAATGGGGCAGGATGTGGAAGTAAAACCACCAGAGACCACGGAAACCTCTGACTCAAACAGGTCTCTGGCAGTGCTGGAAGGGAGTTTGGGACAGGGGAAGCCTCCAGGGTGAGTAACCTCCCCAAGGGAAAGGTGCTGGAGGGGTGATGGATGCTCCAAGAAAATGGGGCACCCCTCCCTTTGCTCATGTGGGCAGCAAGTAGCTGACAGCCCACCAGCATCAGGAGTGCTGAGCTTTACCAAAACATCCTTTTGGCAGTGCTTTATTCTTGACTTGCAGCATATGCAATGGATCGTGGCAGCCTGCAGGTGTGCTGCCACCTCTACCAAGTAACCTATCGAAGTGCAGCACACCTTAACAGTCCCTGTTTGCTTTCCACCTCCCATGTTTTTATTATATTTGGAGCTTATTTTTGGCTGGGCTCCCACAGCATCAGGGCTGGCTAACGCTCTCTAGTTGGAGTTGGCTGAGGGTTTTACACCCTGCACTTGAAAGGCAGGTCCTGCCCAGGTGAATGGAAGCTGACCAGCTGGGTGAGCCTGGAATTTGGCAGTGGGGAGGGATAAGGCTGTAGATGAAAGTGACTTTCCTTCATGCCAGCTTCCCTGCAGCAGCCCAGTGAGCTCAGATCATCCTGGTACTGTAGGAAAACTGATATCTCCCTGAAGGTCTGGGCCTGAATTGTTAGAGGTGTAGTCCTGCTGGCTGTCAATCTCCTGTGGAAGGAGACTTAGCTTATTTTACTGGCAGGGAGGTTCAATGAACTGCCCACAGTCTGAAAGAGGTTCTGGAACAGTCATCTTGCTGCTGACCCCAGATTTCTGTCTCACAGCCCATTCCCATCACTTTTGGGCACTGTTTTTGCCCTGGGAAAAGCCCGTGGGAGCAATGACCTGTTAGTGCTGCAGCACTGAGCATCAGAGAGGGCTCTGCAGGCATTGCAGCCCAATCTCAACCCTGTGGTTTCTTTGTGCTCCTCCAGAAGGATGCGATTAGGCCCTGACTGGAGGAACAAAGCACCTCACTTGAATATGCTAAACTTTATTAATGTCTACAAAGTTATAAAGGAACAAAAAAAAAGGAGGTAATCTGGAGAATGTTTGACCGTGAGCCCATTTGTGTTTTGGAATGACACAATGTGTGTGTTTTATGATAGCTGCAACCACTTTGCGTGAAGATAAGAGATTTAACATAATGGTCTTTTCCTTCACCATCATTTAGAGAAAAAGAAGCCAACATACCATTGCTCAAAAACATAAACAAAATGGGCTTTTATATCTCTTTCTTAAAACTCAGGCTGTTCCGAAGGTGTTTTAACTGAATAGCTGGTAGGGGTTTTTTTTGGTTAGGATTTTTTTTTTCTTAAGTAGCAGAAATGTTGGTCAGTTTGAAAACAGCTCCTTACAGCTTCCCAGATAAATAAATGAGAAGTTAGAGCTGGTTTAATAGCCACTTCCTGCCATGAAGGCTAAACAGTATTCTTTCCCTTTTTTCTCTGTCACGCAAGGACCAGGCTGGGAGCACACAGGTTATGACTAGGAGAGTGTTTCAACCTCCTCTCTATTTAATTAGTCATATAATTAACACTTACTAAAAGGAGGTAACTTTTTCCGAGCCCTTGTAAACTCCTAACCACTTCACTGAGTTATTGCTACTTTCAGAAAGGCTGCTGTAGAAAATGCTAGTGTTTTCCAGCCTCAGACACATTTTTACTCTACCAGCACACAGGAGTCACACAGTGTAGATAAAATCTGTACCAAAAAAAAACCCCTCACATTATTTGTTCTGTCTTTTCTAAGGCTACTATTGCCTTATAACAGGTGAAAGACAAATAGTTTAAGTAATAAATAGAAAAAATATTAGGGTGAAAAAGGTTTTAATAAGGTAGTAAGGAGGAAGAGATGAGAATCCTGGAAAACTTGATGTGAAAAATGACTATTTGATTAAGATATAGGCAGGGGATGTCCCTACGGCTGTAAGTGCATCTCTTCCCTCCTGCAGTACTCATATCTGAGGAGCTGGGTGCTGTGCCAGGATTAGTCCCACCCATGCAGATCCCAAGGGGCAGCTGAGCAGCATGGTCCCGGGTGCCAGCGGTAGCTGCACTTGCATCAAGAAGCAGCTGGGTGCAATGTAAGGTGAGATGCGATGTCCCCCTCTGACCCTCACTAGGCGACAAAACTGTCTGCGGGCTGGTTTGTGAACCACATCCCTGGGCTGATCCAGACCTGTAAAAAGCTCTTCACTCCCCCAGTTACTATTTTGTTTACCTGGATCATTTCACCAGGGGAATGGGGTCATCTGTGAGCAGCTTGGCAGACGGTAACATCCTACCACCAGCTCCCTAGCTTTACTGGTGGAGAAAACCCATCAATATGCTCCATTTGTATTCACCACCACCTCCCACCACCCCCCTGCAGGAAGTTCCTAAACCAAACACACCTCTTTTTCCTTGGGAACTGTCTCAAGAACAAAAACAGGTAGCAATTTTTCCCAGGGTACTGCTAGGCAGCTCCTGATGTAACCCAAAAGATATCTTCCATGTCCCAGAACTCACTGGTATGAGATGCAAAGCTATGTCAGCTTCCTTCCCCTCCCAGCAGAACAAGCCTGCTTTGGGGCCCCGTGCTGGGCTGGGGCAGGGGGAAAGGGACGATGGCCATGCAGTGAGGCTGGCCATGCAGCTGGCTTTGATCAAAGCCTGGCAGCACTCGCTGCGCCCGACAGCCCTGTTTACATTAGCCGGAGGGGAGCTTGCTCGCATGGCGATTGCTAACCTGGTTGCTGGTTCCATCTGCCTAGGAATTATCACTGCCTCCAGCAAGCAATGAAGGGCAGACCTCCATTTCCCAGCACTACCAGAAGGAGCAGAGGGATGGGCTCCTTACGTGGGCTGTTTTGGTGTGATGGCCACTTCATGGAGCAGATGAGCTGCATTGGCGGCAAAAGGGAATGCTTCCACCATGGTGATGGGAAACTCCCTCTTGGGCTTTTGGTTGTTTCGCTGTCCCTGAGTCCTTCAGAGCATTTGGATGATGGAGTCGTGAAATGAATATTTCTGTTCACAGGGAACAGGGTTTTCTTATGCACCGTGTACAAGAGGCTTGCGCGACTGTGGTAGCAGAAGGCTGCTCATCACCAGGAGTGTGGCCAATGTGCATTTCCTGAACTCTTTAGCCACCACAGGCTGCTATTAGCAGAATATAAATTCAGGCAGCGCCACCCCACAAAACTATCACACCCTTAGGGTCCCATCCCTCCAGGAACAAGGGAAGTGAAAGAAGGGTGGGAGTGAGAGAGAGACTGCATGGCTGATTTATGGTTGACTGGGTTTAAGCCACAAGAGTAAGAAATCAGCTGCAGTGTTTTCCTCTCTGGGTGACTTCTGGGGAGTTACAGCAAGATGCACTGCACAAGCTGGATCTGCTGATGGAGGTGAAATCTGGTCTCTTAGAGGTGAAACAAAAACATGGGTCATGCAGAAAGTCTGCAAATGATGTGGGATTTGTGTGGGGCTTCAAGGTGGTGGGGGAAGAGGTGCGAGAAAGGTCTTGGGGGCTGCTGTAGTGCAACTTCAGGGTGTCCATTGGGCACTTTGCAGGCAGACAGGAGCACAACTCGGCCCATGATTAGTACTTCTTCATATCTCTTCTTTTGCTGGAGGAAATGGCAGGTATAAACTTTGGTGAGAAGTTCTTTCTTCTACCAGAAGAAAGTGGATGATAATTTAGATTTTGTGCTTCACTTGAGCAGTTTCCTACCTCTGTGCTGCCCGAGAGTGTGAGCAGTTCTGTTCATGGTTGCTTATCAGAAGCCTTATCTACCTTTCCCCGTGCACTGGCGATGTGTTTAGTAATCCAGCATCAGAGGAGGGACCTGCACACTGCAATCAAGGATGCAAGGAGAGTTTAAAACAGGCAGTTGGCTTCTAGACAACAACATCGGCGTGAATTGGCCCATCATGGTGTCAGTGGACATCACGGAGATGTGTCAGTGGATGCATCATGGGGTTACCATGAGTGTGGTGCTCATCTGGATGAAGAGGTCCTGCTGTGGTGTGTGCCCAGAGGCAGCGCTGTGGGTAATAACAACCCTGTAGGAGAACTTCTCTGAGGTTGCCAACAGTTTTTCATGGGGAAAAGGTGTGTGGGGGCAGTGAGACTATAATCCTGGCTGCTGTTGGTGTAGTGTTTTTGCCTTGGAGAAGATTGTACTCATGTAGTTGACTTGCTGTCCCTGTTTTCTCCCTTCCACAGGGGGAATATGAGCTTTGTAATCCCTCTTTTGGTCCTGACTTCCTTGAGTGACTCTTTTGTTTTTGGTTGCAGTTTTTAAAATGAGGGCAGTGACCTTCAATAGCTTTTTAGCCTGTCTCCTTAAAGAAAACAGTTTTTTCATCACATTCTCCATGCATGTGTGTGAGGGAGCAAGAGAAAGCAAACCTACATGGGAAGGAGCTATTCTCTTAGAAACATGTGTTATTCCGGTTGCAGAAGCACTCTAAGGCCCTGTCAAAGCCAGAGGCCAGTTTGGAAACTCACAGCATAAAATGGTCCCTCATGTCACAGAAAAAATGAAACAATATTATGGGGGTTAATTCTCTCCATTCCATTTTTAAGGGTTGAAAACTACTGCCTGCAGTTGTGGCTGGTTGATCCCATGTCCCTCTGAGGAAGGTCTTGAATTTGCCACTCTTAGTAGACACCCCAAAGAGACAAATCATTAATGTGTGACAAACTGTATGTTTCCTGGGCAGGGCTGAGTGTCCCTGCACATCCCTAGTGAGGTACTTGCCATTACTTGTCACTCCTGAAAACTGTCACCTTTGCTTTTGCAGAACGTCATCCATCGTGTTCCCTCACACTCCCTGGAATGTGCTAAATAATCAAAAGAGCAGCTGACAAAATAAATGAGGAAAGTGTGTTTTTTATAGGGACGCCGCACAAAGGGCATGAAGGGCCATTTGGGATGTGCTGCTTCTGCCCTTCATGGGGCAGCTGGCAGAAAGGGTTGCTTCTATCCTTTGTGCATACAGACATGGTTCCTTTTTCCTTGGCTTTGTTTGGTGCTATCTGTCTGCTTTCCTAATTAGCCATAGTCCTGCTACCTCTCCTAGCAGGCGTGATGCAAAATAAATGACCTAAGAATTCCCCTCAGAACATGGCTCGTTAGTGGTGGACCAAACACCAGGAAAAGCAGAAGTGATGGTTGGAGCCTGCCAGGGAGGTAAGCTAAATGATCTACCAGCTTCTTTCCCTTCACAGGGTGTGGAGCTGTGATCTGGGTTGCACACCAAAGGTCCCCTGGCTCACATCCTGCAGCCACACAGCTCTGAGTACAGTGGGTCTCTCTCTGTGTCCCTGGACTTCCCAGTTATTCCACGATTCTCATGAACAGATGACTCTGGCAGTTGCCAAAATATGTTGGACAGAGTCTTTGTGACCAGCTTGATGTGTCCCATCTGGTCATCTGAGCTCTTTGTTCTCTGGACACTGATTCCTCTGCTCCTGAAGATAATTTGACAAATGCTTTCCTTTTTTTTTCTTTCTGCTGCCTTGGTTTTTCTCCCTTCTAAGAAGTGCAAATTTCTCCTCCTTGACTTTGGGGATAAAAATGGTATGGTTTGAGTCTGGATGCCTGGAGAGGTTTGTTTAGTCTTTTCTGTATTACAGAGTGTACAGTGTGTGCAACACAGCAAACCTGTCCAAGTTCTGTGGGATAGTTTGCAAAAAAGATGAGAAGTATCATGCTGTGACCTGGAGATTTTGCTTTTCATTGAGGTGAGGTGTAGCAGTAGGTCTGTGCCTTGCTTTCTCCAAGCCACTGTAAGCTGTGAGCTTGTTGGAGCTTGTCTTTTTTGTTCTCAATGTGCCCAGCACCTGGCACTGGCTGGAGAAGAGACAGAATCCCTGGGGGTCACGCACATTGCAATTCCTCTCTCCTTTTTATCAGACCTGTGTTCTTCCGGATCCAGCTCTGGCTGAACCCCAGTGAACTTCCCTCCCATCCCCACACTCTTCCCCCTTCCCAGCCAGCACATTTGCAGCCGTGACCTTCCTGTGCCCGACCCCAGAGTGTCTCCAAGAGGTGCGATTCAAGTTGTGGCGGGAATGGCTGCAGCCGCAGGAAGATCACTGACCCACCCTTGGCTCCCACTCAACCTTCCTAATCAAGGCAGGAATGTCTGGGGATGTGAGCATTCCTGCCTAAACTGCACCGTGGGCCACTTGGCTTTCCTCTGAGAGTGCTTCCTTTGCAAGTCATCTGTGCAGGTCATGCTGGGCAAAGCACACCACGTGCCCTGATGGATCAGCGTGTTTTGTTGCAGCAGCACCAGCGGGAGGAGGAGCAGGACAGTGCACAGAATGAGGAGGGCCTGAAGGGTGGCTTGATACCACTGCTGTTCCTAACTTGCCACATGGAGATGTACCTCTTCTCTTGGCATAGACAACTACCCCTTCCACACCAAGGGTGTTTTGGGATGGTCCACCACATCCTTGCCACCCAGTGCTTGTTTCTTGGTGTGAATTTGGAGATTTGTGGTTAAATGGCAGCTGCTCTTGTCTGCTTGCTGTTTGATGATTGATCAATAAGGAGAGAAGACCAAACCTCACAAATAGGAGTGTCTCATACCTTGAGGGCAGTGGGGTCCATCCCTCCCAGAGCTTTACAGGTCCCTAAAAACCTTTCTTTGGCTTTCTGTCTTCAAAGGGCCATGCGACAGCAGTATAATGCAACGGAGGCATCATGGAGTAGGGAGGCAACAGCATTACAATGCAGTGGAGGTAGCATGGAGCAGGGGGACAATGTGGAAAAATGCAGGAGCCATGTAACAACAGGACAGAACAAAAATCTTTGTGTGTGTATATTACATACATATATTTATATAGATAAAACTGAAATATAAAATATAAAAATAAAACATACATATATATATATGTATGTTTTATTTATCCTTACATTTGTGATGGGGTCCTTCTGGATTTGTGTGTGAGTACCCTCTGTGGGGATGCTGTGGGCTGCCCCCATCCTGGAGAGACAGGCATGTGGCAACTCAGTCAGAGAGCAAAAGGGACACTTTTTCAGTTTTCGAGCACATGACAACTAAAACTACTTGCATTATTTTGAGCATGAAGGTCTTGTTACAAAGGATAATGCCCTTTATCACCTCCACTGCATTTCCCATCGATATGCACATGAAGAATAACATCTCTGCTTCCACCGCCGAGATCCCCACTGCAGCCACAGCTACTCCCAGCAAATGAGATTCAGCCCCATACCTAAGCCTCAGATGAATGTGTTCAGGTGATGTGACAGGTGGGTAGCTGTGTTGGCCTCATGCAATCAGCCACAGGTCCTGCATACCAAAGAACAAGCCATGACCTGCTGCCTGCACAAGGATGTCTTCAATGGTAACCACCCTAGAATGGCAGGGATTCAGCCCCTGATTGTGGTGGATCTTGCTACTCTGCCTGGAGGCACCATCCAGACCCCAGCATGGTGCCTGTGCATAGCTTGAAGCTCTCTGCATCCTGCAAAACTTGGTGTCAGAGCCTGTTGCCCTTCCAAAGCCACCAGTGTTGTTCGAGTCAATGGGGCTCCACACTTGAGTAAGGCAAACAGGATTTAACCTTTGCCACAGCTTGTCCCACCCCAGAGCTATTGTTAACAAACTTGGACCCCGTCCATTTGGCCTAGGTGGTTATAAGAAGGGAGAGTAAATAATCTGATGTTTGAAATAAGTTAATATTTGCAAACTCAGGGCCTGCTCCTGCTTCCATTGCTGTTGAGGAAAAGGGTTTTGCCAGTGGCTTCACCTTTGAAGGAGCAGAGCCCAGCAACAGAAAGGGTTGCAAAGTATAATAGTGAAGCTAAAAATCCCATAAGCAGATTTTGCACCCTGCCCAGCAAATACAATGGCAGGTACTGTTATAGCATGGCCTGAAAAAAAGGCCCAGTGAAAATATCCCCTTTACACCTCCATGCAGGTCTGTGGAATGTGATTTCATTATTGGCCTTAGTACTTTCCCTAATAACTTAAGCTGACATCTCCATGGTGGCATTTTTTAAAAATGAGAAAAAAAGTTTAAAAAAGTGACCCCATATTTTTCCCAAACCATCTCTTCCTAAGTGGATTTTTAACACTCCCCCCCCCCCCCCCCCCCCCCCCCCCCCCCCCCCCCCCCTCCACTTCA
>JBAFWW010047008.1:37641-48871 GCA_036873685.1 Agapornis canus | reverse complement strand
AAAAAAAAAAAAAAAAAACCAACCAAAAAACTACAAGGGTGCAAATATAACCTGTTTCATACATTTAATGCATTTTTTTATTTACTTTAGCCAAGTAAGGAAAAACACATATTACACTTAAGCATAAGGAAACTGCTGTTCCTGCAGTCACCCACTTTGTGCTGACTGTATCCTATTTCCAAAGAGTTCACACTGTTCCAAGAAAAAGTTCTGAATATGTTGATACCTCTCTTCCCAAATCTACAGTTCCCTCCCAAGCAAGCTATGGCTACGCTCAAACTGTTATTTCAAAGATTTGGTAGTAACACTGGCTGAAAAGATTTCTGATACAGCTTTTCTCAGGAAAACATTCATATCCTCCTGCCGATATAGATAATCTGGCATAACTGTTCATTTAGATTCGATTAAATTAACTCCAGAGCATTTGCATGTTTTGTTAATTGATCTCACCTAAGAAAATAATGTCACTGCGCCAACTGAAAACCCATTAGTGGAATATGCTGAAACAATCTAACAGAATAGTTATAGTAGAGACATTTTATGCTCACATAAAGGTGAACTATGCCCAGTCAAAACATGCCCCGGGGTTAAAAAAAAAACAAAACAAAACAACAAACCCAATAAACCAAATAAAAGCCAAAATTATTTCATTCTGCTTAGTTTGCACTGAAGGTCTGACAAGTGACTCTCCCTTAGCCAGGACTCCTGAACAATTTCATTGCCTGACACTGTCCCATTCAGCTTAAAATAATCTCTGAGGAAAGAGAGAGGTTTCAGACTGAAGGGCACTGGATTTATTTATTGTATTTATTTCACTGCTGAGTAAATTATAACACACAATTACTACCTTAGCAAAATCCAAAGCTGCATATGGGAAAGGCAGTGGTCCAACCACAGAAACAACATTCAGAGTTTAAGAAGACACAAATGCTTACAGAGGGCAACAGAAGCATAGTACACCTCACATAAGAAATGAGTCAAGTTATGATAGTTGTGGGAATCATTATTCAGAAATTCCTGACTTTATGTGTGTAAATTCCAGTAATAATGTCACACTAATGTAGTTATTTGCATTTAACACACTCATGTTTATTAAAAAAAATGTCACCACAATGACAAACCATTCTCCGAGATACACTCTGTATAAGTAAATGTCAAGCAGCAAGAGAAATTTAAGTTACACGATATCACAGATGTGTATTACACGGGATTTTTTTCTCTTTATTTTGCTTTCTACCATGCAAAAGCCTCTTGGGAAGGAATTGGTTGGTCCTTTTTATAGCAAAAATGATTTCTATGTGCATAGCTCAAGACAGTGGGAATTTATAAATAACTGAAATGCATAAGTAGGACCCACTGACAAATTTTCATCTTAAAATATAATGAGATACTGTTCTTTTTTTAAAATTTGCAATGATGATTTCAATACAACTGTTTCAATAAATCATACAGAATCCTAACGCTTTTCACAACACACAATGGACGAAGTACAATGCATTCAATGCATTTTATTCTCACTAGAAGGTGACTGGGAGACCATGTTTGCACAACCTGCTGGGCTGACTACCTGATAAATGGTCCTTGCACTAAAGCTCTGCAAAGTGGCCAGTTTCAAGTACATCCTGAATTGTGTTGCTCACACCTGTACATTTCCAGTGCCACCAAAATGGTTTTCTCAGCAGTGACCTTAAGAAAACAACCATAAGATCTTCAGGGTTTCCTTACTACATGCCTGTATGATGCTGCTGGTGCAATCTGAAAGATAAGGCTTTCTTGTCTTCCAGACAAGAAATGTGAGTGCTAGAGTCTAGTGACAGAGCATGCCACAAAAAGAAGAAAATAAGAAATTCTACTATTAAGCTCTTCCAGCAAGTGTTACTTAAAAGCAGGGGTTATACAAATGGAATAGGTTGAACCACTCGTGTTTTCAAAGAACACAGTCTTTGAAATATACCGTCAAATATCTAGGGTTTCCTTCAAATTATACTTCTACAAAATTAAATCATAAAGCCTTAAAACAAATGCCACAAAGCCCCAAATGGATTCCTGCATATTTTCATTTCAGTATAAAGAATTTTATCACTGTTACAAGTGCAGAATTTGGGAAACCAAATTCCTATCCTGGGATAATGACTTTAAACTAAAGTGTATGGAGTAACACTTGGTTGTGATGGACATATTTTTAGGTATCTTTGGATATGTACATACACAAACACTCCACAAAGTATTACTTTAAAACAAAACCTATGGAAAACCAATTTTCTTCTATCTGCTAATCTGCTGTAGATCACAAGAGTGTAAGAGAATACAAGTCCATCTAGCACGTCTGAAACAACAGAAGTTGACTGGATGTAGAGAAGAGTTTCAAAACAGAGCAAGTACCTAGCACATACACCCTGAATATCCTCTTAGTCTCCAACAGTTTGTGGATTTCCAAAGTTGAAATTGTGGGGGTTTCTTTAGAAGGTGTTTTTTGTTTGCTTCATTGTTTGTTTCTGTGTGAGCTTTATTTTTGTTTTAAGAGAATACTTCATGGATTTTTTTTCTTTGAAACTCTCCAATCGTACCTTAAACCCATGTCAGATATTACTATCTATAGCTTCATGCAGCAAGGAGCTTATGCACTGAACTGTAGTTCTTTTTGTTTGCTTTAAGCCAGCTCATGCTAGTTTCATTTATTTCCTCTTGTTCTTTTCTTAGACATGACAGTGAATATTTCTTTCTCTCCTATTCATTCTCTCCATGCCAGTTATAATTTTATAATGTTCTAAAATGAGCTCCTTCTTTTGGGGGATAAAAAGTCCAAGCCAATTCAGTCTCTCCTTGCACAGAATTCATTGCATACCCTTGATCATACTTGCTCACCTTTTTAGAATCTATCACATTTCTATTGCATGTGTTTTGAGAGATGGAGACCAGAACTGACCCTAATACTGAACACACAGGCACACTATGGAATCATTCAGTGTTACAGTGATGTTCTGGTTTATTTTCTACTTCTTCTTAGCAATTCCTGACATTGCTTGGCTTTTTTAAACATCAGTATTGGACATTCAGCTCTAAAAGGATAAGATACTACACAGCTTTAGACAACACCACAAGAACACACCTTCCTGGTTCCAGAAGAAGAGAATAAAATTTGACAGCTGGCTAATTTTCACTTACTTATGAAGTAACACAGGACAACATTCTCTTTTCTCATTCATATGATTAATCTTGATTAATTTTATGATGATACTCATGACTGAGACATGCAGCATTTCTTTTTACTGGCAGAGGTTCATGGAATAATACAGGAAAGACCACTAACAAACAAGTTATAGGAGATACTCTGGACAAGGATAATACAAGAATACCCCAAAGATATTTTCCTGGAAAGTGTAATAGTTAATGATATGACAGATAATGAAGAAATTTTTCTGTAAGAATAAAGGAAGGGGGGGCATATGAAGACAGACTCAAAAAATACATGCAGTATAAATATAGAGGAACAATGCATCATAAAATATCTCTGATTCACATTCCAGTAACACTACTTAAAACACACAAGATTCAGACAGCATGAACATAAAAAGACTGAAGTGCTGCTGTGTAGATGTCATTAAGGGAGTTCCATGCAGTACTAATATCAGTGATATATAAATAATATATTAGTAAAATACTAAAAATACTGCAATGCAGCTTATTCTTAACAGTCAAATTAGCACTATACAGAGTGGTGTTTTCAGCAAAAGGGTGAAGAACACAAAAATAGGGTAAAGATGATAGCAGAGCAAGGTTTTAATACAAGGACAATAGGCAGACAACCAAGGGGCTCCAATATGGTAAAGGGCCATGCAGAAATCCAAAAGTGCCAAGTTTCTATAAGCCATATAGGTTTAGCTCTGTGTTAGGGATAGTAAAGCCTATTTCTTAAATCAAATTTTATCTCTAGACTGCTGTTCTCACCACTGCTATCCTTTCCCAAATTTCCAGCACCATTCTCAATTCCAGATCTATTCATGGAATTAAAACATTTATATTTAATGAATAAACACAAATACAAAAATACTGTCTCACCTTTTATCTGATTTAATAGCTAGCATTTCTCCTGAATACAGCACTCAAAAGAGATAAGAAAAATGTATTCAATAGGGGCAGTCAACAGGAAAGCAGGCCATATTATAATACACACAGGAGAAAAGCAGAAAAAATTTTGTTTGCTGCCCAAACAAAATGCATGTCTATTTTGTTTGGACAGCAAGACAAAAAGGCCCAAATAGTAACATTTCTCTGATATTTTATATGCTATCGAAGTATTCAGAAGTCTACCTTGTTGTTGAGGTATAAATTTCTTAAATTTATATATATATCGTTTACTAAATTTTGTATATATATTATAAACATATACAATTTCGGGAGTTGTTAGATTACATTTATATAAACATGTTTTACATGTAGATATATATATAAAAAAAGATAAGAAAACTCTGGAATCCTTCTCAGAATGTACTAATGATTTTATACAGAGGCCAAGGTTTTGAAAAGAGTCTATCTTTAGAAGCTACTATTTACACAAACATGGATAAAACCAGCTGAGAAACAAATCAGAAATCCCCAACTAAAGGAAAGTCATTTCCCCTCTGGGAAACTTTAAAAGTCCTACATGGACATTTGGAAGAATTTAGTTTTACAAAACACAGGAAGGTCTGGAATCTTCCAATAAGACTGAAATAATTATGAGGGAGGCAATTCTCAAGACAAGATCACAAGAATATCTGTAAGATTAAGGACATTTTGCTCAGATGTAAATTTAAATCTTAGTCTCCTGTTATATGGTTGGAGCTATATTCTCCACAATGCGCTAAGGGTCAGAGGCAGTTTAAAATTAGACTTTTTTTTTCCCCGTTTCTCCCTATTTATTGTGAAGCTGGCATTTTCTCTCAAAGATTAGCTATTAAAAAAACAGAAAACCAAAAGGCATACATATTGCTTTCCATAAATGTGTATTAGTTGTAATTTTCACTACAAGTTGAAGTTTCAGAAAACTTGTATTTGTTTTCCCCTCAATTCTATTCCATAACATTCGATATAAATTAATGGATATTTCCCCAAATGCACTACAAAACAAACAAAAAAATGTATGCATTTCCCATCCTGATGCTCAAAAGCACTCCAGGCTGTACTACATGCAAGTTTTTACCAGAGAAATAAAATCCATACCTACCATCAAACAGCCATTAAAACTGTCCACATAATCAGCCTGCCTGAAGCATGCTAACTTTTTCTTAATCTAATTAGTAATGGTTTCTCACTTTCACCATGGCTGCTCAGTAGATTTGGGATTTGCTGAGAACATGGGAGTTCAAAAATGTCAGGCACATAAAATTTTCATTTTCTTAACCTTGGCCATTAATAACTGTAAATCTGGCATTTAAATTATTTGTCTAAAAGCCCCAAATCAGAATAGAAGGCAAAATTGTATAAGATGCTGTTCATGAACAACACTAAAGGTTAGACCCCTTCCAGAGAGCTGATTATGCAAATCCATAGATGCACTTTAAAAACAATTCAATTTTATGAAACGAACTTTTAAAAACAGCTATATTCCAGATACCTGAAAAAACTTTCAAAGAATTTTAAGTACAGAAACAAACATAAAGGAGCTAAAAAGGAAAACACAGTTCCAGGCACACATACCTGGAGAAATATAGGAGAAATAACTGCAAGTCTGGTCATAAAACTTAATTACAAACTTAAAACAAAAAAAAAAATCCCACAAACAAAACAACCAAACCTGAACATTCTGAACATTTTCAAGTGCCACAAGCAGCTTGTTCTACTTAAATATCAAGTCAAAGGCCATTTAATAAAGTCAATCCAAATGAAATTTGGGCATAACTAACAGCAGAGTTACTTAATGAAATTACCAAGTAATCTCAGGAAGCATCCCAAAGGCATCTTGGTGAAATGTATTTAAAAATGATTGAAACCTCAGCTGCCCAGAGATGATGTTGGAATAGAAAACAGCCGAAATACTGAGTAAATTTTTACAATAATCCTGCTTCAAGCCATAATTCCAGAACACTCACAGCCTTCTTTTTTTAGGGTGCCCTTGAGCACCAGAGGAAACACCTTATTTGAGTAACACTTTCCTATTCCCAAGCAACAACTGGAGTGGGTACTCTGGAACACATGGTCTGTCATGTCACATCTTCAGTCTCCAGTTCCCATCAGACCTCTTAAATTTACCTCCTGCAACAAGGTATGGCAGTGGAGCACAGCAGGCAGCAGGCAGATATGGGAGGGTGAGCACTAGCTGAATGGTTGTGAAAGTGGGCAGCAGTTCCAGCAGCATCCAGCTCCCTCAACCTCTCTCCAGGTTCATACAAGTCTTCAGAGGGGACGCTACAGAGCCCAACAAGACAGAAGAGCCATTCAGTCCCCCTACATAGACATAACTGGACAGGTCTGTTGCTGTATTTCCAATCTTTTACCTCAACTAAAAAATGGAGCCACACTGTCTGACCAAGGTTGAAGGACCCTAACTAAAGAGTTATACTGCATTAGCAAGGTCATGTTGTGGGTTGTTCTGGACACCAGTGAATCCTTTGGCACAAGCAAGATATATGGCCGGAAAATGCCATTCTACAGAGAGAAAGCCCTGTAGCAGGCCTATGCATTTATTTTTTTCCAGTTAGAACTAGATAAACAACAGAATCTGCCATTTAACCATGATCATATTTTCCCATAGGCAGAGGCAACAAAACAGAGCAAACATCTGCATGTACCAGTATTTTCCAATGCAAACACTTTGAAACATGTCACAAATACACCTACTGCATTCAACAGTGACACAGAATCCATACAGATACTCAATTACTTTGACATCACCTGAAACAAAGGTCTGGACCTAGAAATTTGAAGGATTATTCTTCTTGTGGTGGGATGGGAGATTTGACACACACATTAAGAATGGTGTCTTGACCTGATTCCAGTTGCACTACCTCAAAACACAATAGCTAAAACTCTACGTAGATTTGTGAGAGGGGGAAAAATGTTCAAAGAAAAAACAGCCTAAGAAATAATTCCATTCCCCTTCCCTTTTAGCACCAGCCTTCAAATAACTACAGCAACAAACTTCAGAATATTGAAGCTTACACATAAGACATAAAACACTAATATTTCAGTTTCTACAGGTTTCTACTGTTTGGCAGTGTATACATAAAAAAGCAAGGGTATTTATAATAACAACTCCTTTTTTGCCATTTATCTTAATTCCAGGGCTTCAATTCTTTTCCTAGTAGTCAAGCAGCTGAAAAATCAATACACCTGCATGTAGCTTGATGATCCCAGCTCCATGCTGTATGCCATGCAGACATTTAAGAGATGAGACACTCCAGCTAGAGAAGGCAACTGGTCACCACTTCATTCACTATAGCCGTTACCCATAGTACAGCCTACGATAAATGATGCCATCTTTCTGTATCACGAGAGGAAGGTGTTGGCTGCCGAGGGCTTCCACAGTTAGTCTCCACTTCAGCCAAGCTGCAGAAAGCTTGTCAGACCTACTGAAAGAAATAACTTGAAAATATGCCACTATCATAGAATCACAGAATAGTTAGGGTTGGAAAGGACCTCAAGATCATCTAGTTCCAATTCCCCTAAAAGTGGCAAGACACTTCACACTAAACCATGCAGCCCAAGGCTCTGTCCAACCTGGCCTTGAACACCGCCAGGGGATGGAGCATTCACAACTTCCTTGGGCAACCCATTCCACTGCCTCACTACCCTTACAGTAAAGAATATAATCTTAATTCCCTTACCAGTTTTTCTTATTTGGCAACAGAGAAAGTAAAAGTTTCAAAGATCTAGTACCCAAAATTATTGCCCCAATAAAAGTTTGCTGGGAAGCAGCAAGTATTTGCTGGGGCACAGTCTCTTATACTCTGTAACACAGCATGCAGTAAAGCTCTGCTATTTACTGCGGTCTCTCAGCACTACTTGCAATTTCAGCAGCAGCTACAATGCCAACATTAGAAAAGCTTCAGTCCTATGCTTAAACATCATTTGAGTATGAAAGTCATCATGCTTTCTAAAATGTGATCTCACATCTGGCTCAGAAAACTGAGTACTCTAAAGACAACAAATGAAATGCAAACTCAAATATAAACATTTTATAAAATTTAAACTTCTTTAAGTGGGTGATTTCAGAGCTTCAAAAGGCTACAGAACTTGCCTCACCTGTTGTAAATCAACTGCTGTCCTATGGAGCTCAGTAACAAACACACACAATTATTAAAACCATCCAGAGATTACTAGCCTTATTTTTTTTTTTTTTAATACATGTATTGAAATTATTAAAGCTATAGCAGGAATTAACTTGGTTAATCCCACTGATCATAAGGACATCCACTGCTTTAACATATTCTTAACAATATAATAAAACTATACAGCTAATTAATACCAATAAAACTATTAGTTTAATTTGTACTAGATTCTAACATGGCCTTTGTTGGTACAAGGTTTCAGATAACAGCAATGTATCAAGTGGAAAGAGGATGTTACTCAGCTTTTTTCAGGCCAGATATTTCCACTTTTCATCAGTATCAATTGTAATTACAAGTTGCCAATAATTAGTCAGTATCTAACAGAAATACTTACTTTATTACTTGAAGAACTGGATTTAAAGGTCTACTGTCTCTAAGCCAAGATATAAAAGATCGTGTCCTTTCTGAAGAAAGTGCATCTACTTCAGGAAGCTGCGTCTGGTTGAAAGTAATTGAAGGATGTTATCAGTTTTGTTTAAACACTTGTTTAAAAACTAGATCCTGATAGTCATAACACAATAAAAGGCATAATTTCTATTGAGAGATTACCAACCATGGATAATATATACACTTTTTTTTCTTCAGCTTAAAGTACAAAAATTCAGTAGTATCTGACCTGTAGGAAGCTGTACATCTTTAAATTAAACTGCCTTTTAAATGTGAAAGATTTTATAAAGCATGCTCATTAAAAAAACCCCAAACCTATATAATTTTTCAAAATGCTGCTTTCACAGTTTTCTTGCCTTATCTTTGTGAACCCTATGCACTGCATTTGGCAGTAGAGAAAAGATGAACAAAACATGAAGTGAAATCTGAATTGTAAGCAAATTTCCAAAAATCCAAAGATTAGACTGGACTATTTCATTGGGGAATAAGCTGAAAAAAAATATAAATAGAATTTAAAAAACTTGAGCCATTCACTGAGCTAAATATACCAACTCTTGGAACAATATAACCTTCTAAGACAATATGACAAAAGAATTGACGCCATATTTAAAAGCAGTTCCATTGCTACCTTGGTAGTAAATGAATGGACAAAATTTAAAAGTAAAGATGACTCATTTCTGTTAACTTTTTCAGTTATTATATAGCATCTATTGATAATGAAAATGAGAGGAAAAAACCAACTATCATCCTTCCTTTAACCAAGCTTTTCCTGAAAAACGTCAACTAATACTTACCACCAGCTGATCAGAGGGGATAGATTTAAACTGCTAACTCAACCAAAATACAGAACTCTGAACAAGAAATCCAGTCTGATAGCAGTCTTAAAGTTCACCATTCTTAATTTGTCCTTGTAATTATATCTTGTCATTTACTTTACCCTTCATACCATGCAAGCTTTATAAGCAGAAATACCTTCCAATGTGCTTCTGTAATGACTAGTAAGTTTTTGGTACTACCTGAATACAACCATTCAATTATGTACTTTTCTGCAGTGTCTTAAAAGGGTCCATCATTACCTGCCACTCATTGACATTTTAAAAGTGCTACCCACAGAAGAGGGGTCTTTTTTTTGACTGCTGCTCTGTTTCATGCACAAGACTATGGGTACAGGTTATAACATAAAATCCCCTCTACCAAAACACACATCCAAATATCTTTGATGTCATAACAGCTAAAAGAGTTTTGTTTTAACATTGACTCAAGGCTTGGAAGCTGAACAAAACCTAAGTCTTACCCTTTATTTACAGGCCTATCACATAGACCTGGTATCTTACACCAGGTTTGGAGAACACATAGCTTCCAAAAAATCATAATGTTAATAAAATAACTGTGAACTTAATAATTAACATTAATGGATAGCTTTTTTTATATATATTCTATGAAATTCTATCCTATTCTTGTGAAGCCACAAAACCCATAAAAATAATAAAAGCAGTAATGTCATAGAATAATTTCCTTTCTTTCCTTGAAAGCATTTCACAACTTCTATCTCCCTCTTAAGAAGCTGTGAAAAAAAAATAATCCTAATTCAGAGTTACATAATTAAAAACTGAAAATGCAGAGAAGATAGATTAAATATACATTCAAAATATAAGCACACTACTGTTCATTAAAACACCTACCATTTTCTGTGGTACCGATGCATAGTTTGGATATCCAAGGACATCTTTTATGAAGTTGTTATCACAGTTTTTTCCAATCCAAATGTAAAAAATCTGTAAGATGTCAGAAACAGTTTTAGTAAAGGCCTTGCGCACATTCTAGAGAAAGAGGCAAGTGGTGATGTAATTGGAAGGTTAATACCTTTCATGCAAATGAGTCACTTGAAAACTCCATTTGCAATACATATATACATCTCTACATTCATTATTTGTTCATTTACTCATTAATACACTGGTAGCATTCATAAGATCATTAAATGTCAAAAATTATAGGTAAAAGGCAAATACTGAAAGAATGAGGATGCAGGACACATCTATATTGAACAGTTAATGTGGTAACTTCCCATGTAACCCCCTAAATTAAAAACTCTTAGATTTCATGAAGTCACACCACTGTGGCAGTTACTGCACACTGACTTACCAATCTAAGAAAGTCATAGTAAAGCATTAATTATCAAAAACATTACTGTAATTATTTCAGACATCTGGAGACAGAAGCTAAGTTTGACATTCACACAGCACTTTCTAGACTGCCATTAGAACAGCATAATGTTTTATCACATTATTCATGAAGCATAATGCCTTATCCAATTAAGTGTGGTTTAGTGCAATTTCTACAAATAATTTATTTGTAGAGGGTGGACAATTCCCTCACTCTTGCAATTCTTACATCACATATCCCACAAATCACTTATATTTGTGCATAACTGAGAAGGCTCCTGCATCAGTAGAGAAGTGCTTTCTTAGACTGTATCTTGTGGTTTAAACCCAGCCATGCAGCTCATTCACTCACTCAAGCCCCCCTTTCTTGCC
>JBAFWW010047008.1:9286-37541 GCA_036873685.1 Agapornis canus | reverse complement strand
TTCAAGGCCAGGTTGGATGGAGTCTTGGGTGACATGGTTTAGTGTGAGGTGTCCCCGCCACGGTTGGAACTAAATGACCTTAAGGACCTTTCCAACCTTAACTATTCTATGATTCTAAGTTATGTGATGTTTTGCATTAAAATGGAATTCCTAATAGCTAAGAACTGAGCATGTAACTGTAACTCACAATAACAGACAAGAAGCAGTTCCTCCAGTGAAGAGCAGTAGCCAACTAATGTGTCAGCAGGGAAGAAGGAATATTATATAAGTCAACAAGGCTTACATTGTATTCTTCATGGCACAGGTAACAGGTATCTGATACAGACCTACACAAGGAAGCTTAGGTAGAAGCAGCATTTTTCTTAACAGCATCCAGGAGCTCCAGGTGGGAGAAAGAGCAGAGTATATAACCAGTGACTTCTACACTATGTCAACGAGGCTGCCTGTAGCCAAGTCTGTGCTCTGAGAACTCACCTGGTTTCTCTGCCTCCCAGTGCACAGTGTAGACATGGTATTATTTAACTTTTATCTTTTTTTCTTGAGAATGACTTTATGCAGAGTGAACAAAATCTCCCCTTATGAATCTCCACTGTGCATTTTTTCCCTGTTTGCACAGTCTCAAAATATGAATTAATTTATGGCCTGAATTCAGATCTCTTGTCACGCTGTTGATGTATGTAACCTGATGCTTTTACCAGTCTCTGTTTTTGTCACCAAGCTAATTTTATTAGGCTTGATGAGAGTCAAACCCTCCTGGCTCGGGAGCACGAGATGTGCTGACTACTCCATGAGGTCCATTCACACAAGACCACTGGCCATGAGGCCTTGCTTGTCATGGCATACATCTCTTTGTTAGCTCTTAACAGCCTCTGTAGCAACTACTGCAAATATAAACAGGAAAAATTTGCTGGCACCAAAACCTTAAACTGCAAAGGAGCAAACTCCCACTTTATGTGAGAGAAATGTCTACTAGCACATTTCTGCTGTGTCTACCATGTGCCAAACAGTTACAGTTCTGCCTATAGGATATGCACACCCCAGTTTTTAAACTGAAACCCACAGTACAACCTAATTGTGAGAATAATATGCATGTAGTGGATAGGTGAAAACAGCCATGGTGATGCTGATTTTTGAAAACTGCTGGTATAGCATTAATTGAGCTAAAACCACATTAATGGTTTCAAAAGTCTAAAAAATTGAGCTAGAAACAAGTTACTAAGAGTCCCTCAAGAAGAAAAATCTGCCTCTATAGTCTTCACTGCTAAATACTTCTTAGTTACAGGTACCCGAGAAATTATAAAGTGGTCACAGGACAGATGGAAAACAGCAACAGAGACCATGAAAGAATACTTTTCCTTATTTCAAACACAGTACAAAATCTCAGCTGGCTTACAAACCAGTGAAAGTCAGTTATTGCCACCTCCAGAACATAGTTCTATTGCTTCAGTCAAAACTACATGACACTTTGAGCTGCTACACTGCTTACACTCAGATAACCTATTCCTGAATTTTGGAATGGGAAACAAAACAGTGACAGTTTAACATTCAGCCATTCCTGCAAGCATGCCAGCACACTCAGACTGGGCAGCTAACACATACCGTCATTTATCTGCTATAGAGTTCCTTCCTCACGCAGGATTTGAAAGTAGTATACCTCTGTATAGGTTTGTAGCCCTGTGGAGCAGAAGATGGAGAAGTGCGCAGATGCAGACAACATGTGAAGGCAGCCAGAGGTAAGCATAAGACAACAGTATCATGAAAATACAAAAAAATGGCTTTAAGTGATGAATAGCTAGAAGATACAGTATAGTTTATCCTAGGTAAAATGTTTATAATTTAATCATGTTCCAAATCATTCAGTTTAAAATTTGAATTTATAAAAGAAAGGGAGTCTTCATATATATTTTTAAATAAAAAAGACATGAAATAACTATTTTAAACCAAACATCAAGCAAAAATAAAGCTTTTAACGTTTGCACGCTTTAATAAGTTTATGGCAATACTCTGACTGACCGCTTGATGGCAGCTTAATATATTAGTTTATTTCAAACTACTAAAACCAAAAGAGGTTTCAGATTATAATACCGTATTCCAGAAAAAAAGAAATTTCATTTGATAAACTCTTTAAGACATTTTCCTTTCCCAAATCATAGCTAAAATATGAGTATTTATTGTGTTCCTATAAGGGGTAGTACCTGATCTCAGGTCTATGGCTGAGCTTTCAAAAAGGACAAAGCTGACTGGCCTTTCAAAATTCCTGTTTCATTGGACTTGTGCAAAACTTTGCTCTTAAATACATTTGCTGTAGTCAGACTATATAACTACAAAACACATGGCCCTAGTGACCAAGCTCTGTGATTTGCCCTCCAGTTCCTTCTGGGCAAACATTTTAGTAAAACAACTTTTTTAAAAAGTTGAATTACTAAGTATAAGATGGTAATTGTAAAGTCATACTTCAAATTATAGCCCTATTTTAAGCTGTTAGTTTTAGATGTTTCTAGAGTGGTAATAAAAGACTACAATGATTTGGGCAGACATTAATTGTAAGGTACTTAACATCAAAATTGGGTGTTTACACTTTATAAACAGGCTCCAATTTCTCATGGTAAAAATTTCCATGTTGCTACAAAAAAATACTGCATAGACAGAGGCTATAATGTTCTTTTATCTGTGTAACAGAACTGACCAATCTTAATATGGATTCAAAACACAGTAATTAACAAAAAAGGTTAGTGATTTGTTAGTTTTAATTTGGAACAAGACAACACTTGAGCTACCACAATGCAGGAGTAAGAGGGTAAATTTTACTTGTTCTGGCCAAGCTAAATGCTATGTAACTTCTAATGTACAAAGAATAGAAAGTAATTAGTGGTGCTTTACACCAATTTGTTCTGGGCAAAAGGTACTTAGGTGCTTTCTTCTTTTTATTCTAAAGTGAGATTGGGGTTGGAAATGGGTGTTTATAAACTGAACATACTAGTAATTAGTATAGTTGTAGTAATTATACTAATCATACTAAGTACACTAATATAATTAGTATACTAAAAAGACTGTATTTTTTTAGTATATTAAACTAAGAAAAGGCAAATTTTTCCAGTTTTTACTGCTACCTACTCTTGGAAAAATCATGTTTGTGTGACACTTAAGGAAAACTTACTGGAAATTGTAATTCTTAATTCTGACACTGTAACTGTCCTGGACTACTAATGATTAGTGAAGGGAATGTATTTTTCTGAATAATCTAACAAATGTGCATGTAGGCATGTCTGAATATAACTGAATTATAGGACCAAAATCATTATCTCCTGTGCAAACCAGGAGATCTCATATCCAACTGAAATTAGGAATTTCAGTTATAAAAGATGGTGCTATTCTTCTGTACATCCTTGGCTATTCTTTACAGTTCTTTTACAGGCCACTGGAATATTCTGTAGTGGCCTATGCAAAAGAAAGACACGTGCAAAAGACTGAACAGTGCTGGATTATATGTGATTTCTGTCATGCATTTTGTGAAATAGAAACATGTAATACGTTTACAAGAATTACTTAGTAAGCAGACTGTTTTCTTGTTAAATTAAACATACACTGCACACTTACAATTAGTAAACAATTAAAACATACAGCTGAACATCTTGAAACAAGTTATGAAACAATCATCATTCCCACACCATAATAAAAGGAACTAAGGACCAACAAAGAAATAAGTTTGTTACGAATTCATTCTACATTTGATCATAATATTACAACAACAAGTAGACTATTGACTCAACACAACTTCACAAAAAGTTCTAAAATTATATTGAAGAAGCTAACTAAAAATGAGTTAAATTATAATACAGAAGTAACATACTGGAATGTGAATTCAGGAACTATGATAGTGTTTCAGGTTTATGTCTAAGTGATTACGTTGTCAGGAAGAACACCATTTTACATTTGGTAAAAAAATGTTAACACCTGCCATGTGAAGAAAAGAAAAAAAGTGACTTTTATTGATTATACTTTAATGAAAAATTTTCTGCTACTATAAAATTGCCCTGTACTACACAGAACCTGAAGATGGCAGCAAGGCCTATGATTCACCTAAAAGGTGTGATTTAAGAGCTCTTCCCTATGAAAAGTTTCTGAAGTAATTTCCAGCCCTCTACCTTATCATAAATTTAATATATAAGACAGACGGGTAAATTATCAAAAGCGTCTTTGAACTAGAACATACCATTGTTCAGCAATTGTTTATTTACAAATTAGAAACATCTTCTGCTGCAACTCTTTTTGACAGTCATTACCAACACTTGGTACTTTAAATAATGTTTTAGAAGAGGCTACCCTTTAACTACACTGCCAGAGCTCAAGAGAGACAAACTCTCTTTTCCCTGCAAACAAGCCACTCATTATAGATACCCTTGTCAAAATTCTTAATGTCTATCTATCAATCACACAATACCAAAGAAGCAACAGTATGCAGAGGATTTCCCATTTCCAATTTAGTTTGTGTACTATAAAGGTACTACTCTATGTATTGCTTCCTAACAAAAAAGTCAAGAATTTAAGAAGGAATTTATCTTGTATACTGATCCAGATTTGTATAAAACATATGCCTTTAAACATGCATACTACTTCCAACATACTGGTGCTACAGGTGCTAAAGTATATACCAGAGGTATTAAAGTCAAAAATTAGAATCCTTACCCTAAACCCTCGATTGAGTCTGTCTTTCATAATGCCAATAAATTCTTTGTAACTCAGCTGATCGTCTCTGTCAACATCAAAAATCTTGAACACAGTGTTCACCAAATGTGGTGAGAGCTTCACACCTGTGGCTACATACACAGCACGTTTGAATTCGTCTGCATAAACAGAACACCAGAAGAAAGAACAAAACATAGAATTAATTTAACTGTACTTTTTGACAATGTATTATGAAATACAAGTAAACTTTTGAGTTGTTACATTTAAGCAGTAAAAAAAAAAAAAAAAAGTGAAAAATAGGATTGAATTTCACAGTTCTAAACTGAATAGTTCTCAACTGATATAAAATGATGCTTTTTAATTGGTACCAATTATCTTATACAAAAGATAAGAGCCCATATACTATGTGTAATAACAAAATTAGAGTATCATAATTAAACTTACATTACATATACACCAATGGCATCTACTTATTGCCATCTGAAAACAACCTAAGAAACAGAGCACACAGAAATCAGCATAGTCCTTTCGTAAGGCCACATGAAGTAGGATTATGCTTACATGACTGTGTCAGACCCATGAGGATGCTACTTGAAGAGAGCACACAAGTCTGACCAGTTCATGTACTGTTCACCTGCACTCCCCAACCATCTTAACTATTGTTATGAATGATTTTAGTCAGAAGATATCTGCTTAGTTCTTTCAGCACCCACTTACTGATTTGTTCAAAAATCTATCTAATCCCTCTTCAGACCTTCTGACACCATTTCCTTCTACAACCTTTGTAGAAGGTCAGCTTCCAGATGCCCATTGTGTAAAGAAATGCTTGTGTTTGCTTCAAACTGATCTCTTATTGGTGTCATCAAGTGTCTCCTAACTCTTACACTGCAGGATGTGGTGAATAACTATTCTGCATTCAGCTTATCCAGTCCTTATATGACTTCTTTGTAAACCTTTATCATACCTCGTATGATATACTGAGCCTTTTCCTTTCAAATCTGGAGTCCTAGCCTTTTTAACCATTTACCTGAGACATTAAAACTACAGACTAGGAATTCAAAAGCATTTTTGTAGTTTTGTCAACAGTTGTGTATCTTTATCAACAAATTTTTATATGAATATACTTACCCTGACCTATGGAACGACTTGCAAAATTATACATTTGCATTGCAATTGCAAAGTCTTCTAGGTTGTTCAAGAATTGGAAAAATGCTCTAAACTCGTCAAATGTGATACCCTATAAAATGGAAAGACAATATGCACCAGAAGAATTATCAGCAGTGATGACAACTGAATACATAAACCTTGCAGTTATACATGCCTACCAATGCTGTTAAAAATGCACAGACTTTCTTTGGGAGCTGTTATTTGTAGCAAACCAGGACGCCAGCTTAAATGAATCTTTGCTTGGCATCTAGCTAGTAAAAGGAGAAAAACATCCTGTGAGCAGCCAGCATGCCATCTGAACATTTTAACATGACTGCAATATGCCAAATAATCATCATGTTGCTTTAGAGGCTTCTACATATAGCACCACGGAAGATTAGTATCACCAACTATGAGAGTAGCTGCCTATTACTTCACAGCCTAGACTAATTTTTCTCCTAAATGGAATCCCTAGGTTTGTATTAGTATTGCAGGGTATTACTGCAACAAAATAGAGCGTACATTTTATAATTTTCAAATTATAATGTTATTACAAGTGTAAAAAAGTGCAAATATATGAACAACGCCTCCATGGCAGTAAGATGTAAAGTCCCATTCACAAAAGACTGGGAATTTACTTTTTCCACTGTACTGACAGTGTATTTACCAAGCCAGTGATAAGAAGCCATGAAAAATGACAAAATCATTTTCCACTTATGGGAGGTATAGCTGAGGTATGTTACTGGTCAAGTGCCAGGGTATTCCCAGAATGCAGCATGAGCAAACCTGTAACTGTGTGTCACAGCTTTCTGGTGGAAGTATTCCTTAACTGATGATCCCACAAGAGATCAAGAAGAGGAAACTACTGTGGAAGGCTTGCCATCAGAATAGTGGCATTGGAAGACTTATGAGATGAACTTCCAAGACTATTTCTCTGGTTTAAAATACAGTGTCTACATTTATATTTATTTATTCAGCCTTGCCATTCAAGTAAGTATTTCTGCACACCTACGACTATTTTTTCAGTTACCTAAGATGTCATTGCCATACAAGCCCCAAAACATATTTTTTCCAGATTCCCATATATATGGAAATCTTCATTCCACCCTAAACAAACAAACAAACAAACAAAAACAAACAAAAAAACCCAAACAAAAAAAACACATCTGCAAGTCATGCAAAAATGAGTTTTATACCACTTCTGGTGCACTGTCTTGGCTTTGAATACTGAATGCTGCACAGACCTTTTCGAGGTCCCAATCTTACCACTTCATCTTAAATCTGGTGCAAAAGAGACAGCCCTGCTTTTCCCTTTCTATCCCCCAGCTACATTCACCTCTCAGTGGACCTACTTGCTGTTCAATCAGAAGAAAATCCAGCTACTTGAACAGAAAGCTGATTTTTGTGGTATGTTTCTATCAGGTCAGCTGACTGAACTTACTTCCTCTGTAGACTGAAATTACAATGCAATTCCTCAAGGAAAAAAAAAAAGAAAAAACAAGCAAACAAACAAACAAAACACAACCCCAAACCACACCAAACCTGTCCAAACTGATTTTTACTTTTCTTCACAAGCTCTGCTGTCAATGCTATTAAAACATATAGCTATTCAAAGAATTACATTTCTATGAAACATCAATCTTTCCAACACAAACAAAAGGAGCATATACAAAACATCCTCTATTTGAAGGGCTACTTTTAACATTACCCTACTGATTACCATTGATACATAGTTGCCACTACTTTTCTCTCAGGTATACTTCTGACAACACATTGGTTGTTAAACAAATGTAGGACCTCATGACCTTTACTGTTTTTATTATCTTTTCTCTCTTCAGCAATTAGCAAGAACTACATACACATAAACAATTATATATAAGTGATCCATTATTAAGACTATAAAACAACTAGACAAAGAATGTCAATTATTTCTGAAATGGTGCTATTCCAGTGACTGTTCAAAACAGAAGAAAAAAAACAACCCCTCATTGCTAAAAAATGGTTCAAGTCTTATGGTTCCTGCTGCTCTGAATATTCATGTAATATAAAGCTTTGTTACCTAAACTTCAAAAACATTACTACCTAAATTCTATGGAACATAATTCTCTGCTATTTACTCTTCTACATTTTTATCCAGGATGTAATCTGAAAAACATAAACAGCTTATGATCACAATAAAATCCTGGTGCCAGTTAACTTAGTGACAGAATCACAAGGCTATATTTTCCCATAAGTGACACTGGGACTGGATGCTATGGCCCACTGCTGTCCTTGTAGCTAAACAATTACCTTTTCTTCAGGAATCCTGCAGCGCATGTTTTCCAGGTAACTTGATGTATTTTCCACATTTGTATACCTCAAAAGAATATGGGCAAAGTCCTCCTCACTAATGGTGTTCATCCCGTTAGAGTAGGAAAGGAATTCTATCTCTAGAACTTCTGTCTGTAGGTTATCCATAAATCTGTAAACAGAAACATAAATATGAAGTAGAAATACCTTACATTTGTACTATTCGTGTCCTCTCAATATCACCTTTCTTTTTCTTTTTTTTTTTTAATTCTTCACTCTTCTTAGAATGTTTCTTTAAATTCTTCTGATTAACAACATACTTAGTATATTCTGTACACCAAAACTGGGTAAGTATAAAACCAGCTGCATTTAAACAGGAAATATGACTTCCCTGATTCTGCTTGATGTTCTAGTTATACAGCCCGAGGATGGAATTAGCTCTCTAGTAACAGTACTGCATAGGGAGCTTATCCAATTGTCAACCTGTAACTTCCTTGTTAGAGGCTCACAAAGGTTCTCATCCTGTAGACATTGTCTGCAACACTCCTTACCAATATATAACTTGACTTCCAGGAACTACAAAGAGTTGAAATCAAAAGGATGTCTCGGCAAAAGTATAAGAGCAAGGTAAACAGACAACAGTACTTCCCTCACCAGTCATAGGGCTGGAAAGGACCTCAAGATCATCTAGTTCCAACCCCCCTGCCATAAGCAGGGACAATTCACACTAAACCCTGTCACCCAAGGCTTCATCCAACTTGGCCTTGAACACTGTCAGGGATGGAGCTATACAGGATTCTTTTTGATAGCTTGTTGGCTTTTAGCAGCATATCATGGATAAAATTCATAATTATATTAATTTATTTTCAGAATTCAGTTTCTCAAGTTATTAGATGTCACTCAATATCATTAATTTACCTACTTGTTCCGCTTTCTTAGAGGATTTAACACCTTTGGTGTAAGTCACCGTTAATCCTACAGCACTATTTAGTACTTGTTGAAATCTAATATATTTTTATTTGCTCTAATTATGAAGTCATTACTAGCAAGCAGAAAGGCATGTAATCAATTAGAAACAACACACTTCTGCATAAATTGTGTATTTGAGAAGCATGCCTTAGATGGTAACCCAGTAACATGCCATTTAAAAAAAGTTTATTCATCTGTGAATTAAAGCTTAACTCAGAAAAAAAACACAGCTTCAAGGTGTTAAATGGTTACAAGTCAAGAAGTCAAAATATCTAAAGCAGTAAGTCTTAGGTACTCTGTGCAATGTATAATTTAGCCATGATAAGGAACAACCATTTTCAGATCTTCCTGGCCTTTGGCAAAGATCAGACTGAGAAGGCCAAAGTATTTCAGTCATGTGACTGAACACTACCAGCAAGCCCACACTTCCAAGTCAGCAGTAACATGCAGCCTCACTACAGAGGACCAAACCCAAGTGAATTTTTTCTCATCTTTACTCTGTAGGAAGATTAAGTTGTCTGGAGTTTTAGCGGACAAAGATAGCTCCTTCACCTCACAAACAGCAACTACTGCAGCTGGCTAGAGAAGCAACAGTAAAAGAGTCCTTGGGCTGTCCCAGTTTTTCCCTGTACGTCAGACTTGTCCCTGTGAAGTGAAGAATGACACTCGGCCAACTCTATGCTGAGGGCCACTACGTGAGGACAATCTAGGTCTCTTATTCTCCAAATGGGACTCTCTTGAAAAGTCAATCCCAAGGCAAGCCAATTAAAAGAGAGAATCAACTGCCACAATCATGCAGGTGCCTGAACCATGCTGTGCTTCCCCTTTCCTGAGAGTTACAATAAGATGCCACATCTTTTCAGAAATCTCTGGGAGCATTCTGAGGTCTGCCTGCTTACTAATGGGCCATCTTAAGAATAAATGCAGTTCAATATAATTATATTTTAGTAGCAAATGTTAATAATCTTATTACTATGAATCAGAGTTCAGGGCTAGATTCAAACTGTCTGAATCTACCAACTCCCCCATACGCACTCACCTCAGAACAAGCCACTCCAAATCAATATTTTAAAAACAAAACCTTCAGCTTGGCAGCCTTTACAACTTGATTTACCCTTACTTGTCACTATAAACAGACTATTTTAATGCTGCAGTTCAGTTTGTAATAAATTAGCAAAGGCACATTAAAAGCTCTTCTCACCAATATAAAATCTCCAATGAAAACTCAACTTTAGAAGTCTTAACACAAAGTCACAGAAACTATTCTGTGTGTAAATTTTAAGCATCATCAATAAAAATAATAGGTATCAAAGGAAGCATTTATAACTGCTTTTATTCTTCTCATCTGCTTTACATTAGATTGCCTCAGAAAGATAAAAGCATCCTCATCACCTCTCCTAAGGGAAAACAGAGCAATCACTGCTGCATACTAAGGCACCCAAGAACAAAAATGTCTCTATAAAGACAAGCTCATTTACACTAGAACTAAGCAGCATACAGAACATTCATGTAAGCCTTCCTTCAAATTCAAGAGCTATCCACCCAGTCATAACAGACAGCAGGCTGCAGGTGAAGAAGGAGATGGTGGGACCGGCAGCCTAAACCCTGACTGGGTATAATTAGTCTCCCCATTTATCTACAGTCAGTGTGCCGAGGAAGAGCTGGAGGCAACTGCAGCTTCAGCAGCTCTCAGATCTGGCAAGTGTGTATTCCCACTCTGAGGTCCTGTACTACCTCTCCAGTACCAGTCAGCGACTGCTGAGTATGCCTAGATCAGACAAACTAGGCCATGAGCTCATCTGGAAGCCCTGGATTTAACTTCTTCCCCACTCTCAGAGGACTAAGATCTACCACTCCAGCTAACCCAAAGGACTATGCTTCTCTTTCAATCCATCTGTTTAAACAAGGCCTGCCAGGTTTGTTTTAATGCTGCCTTTTTTTTCTTCCCCTCTTTTTTTGCCTGAAAGTCAAACACAAACAAAAAACAACTATAAAGCCAAAGCTGTAACACATTAGATCAACCATTTCACAGAATCGCAGAACGGCTGAGGCTGGAAGGGACCTCTGGTCCAATCCCCCTGCTGAAGCAGGGCCACCTACAGTCAGCTGCCCAGGACCATGTCCAGAAGCTTTTGAATACCTTCAAGGATAAAAGATTCCACAACCTCCCTAGGAAACCCATGCCAGTGTTTGGTGAACCCTCACAGAAATAAAAATGATTCCTGATGTTCAGATGTGGAGCCTCCTGTGTCTGTTGTCTCTGGTGCTATCACTGGGCATCACTGAAAAGAACCTAGCTCCATCTTCTTTACACACTTCAAGTATTTATACATATTGATAAGATCCCCCTCAAACCTCTATTTTGAAGGCTGAACAGCCCTGTTTAGCTCTGGGGCCTACAGTGCAAGTAGGATGTGGACTTTTTGGAGCAAGTCCAGAGGAGGGCTACAGAGATGTTCTGAGGGCTGGAGCACCTGTCCTACAAGAGAGTCAGGTTTGTTCAGCCTGAAGAAGAGATGGCTCTGGGGAAACTTTCCAGTACCTAAGGGGGACCTATAAAAAAGCTAGAGAGGGACTTTACACAAGGGCATGTAGTGACAAGACAAGGGGGAATGGCTTTAAACTGACAGAGGGTAGATTCAGATTAGATATAAGGAAAAAGTTTCACTATGAGGGTGGTGAGACACTAGAAGAGGTTGCCCAGAGAAGTTGTGGCTGCCTCATCCCTGAAGGCCAGGCTTGATTGGGTCTTTGAGCAACATGGTCTAGTGAAAGGTGTCCCTGACAGTGGCAGGGGGATTGAAACTAGATGATCCTTAAGGACCCTTCCAACCCACACCATTCTATGATTCTACAAACAGTCTCAGCTCTCCCAGCCTTTCCTCATCAGAAATGCTTGTCAGCCAGTGAAACACCACATGTGTGCAAAGGGTCAGAGAAAAGTGATGTGCTATTCTGCTTAATATGTACTGTGGCATCAACATTTGACAATGAGGCACTGCAATACTGAGACAAGAGTAGAAACTTTGCAATTCTGGCACAACCAATGCCAGCTTGGAGGAACCAAACCACAGGGATGCAAAAATAAAGTAAAATACAAGAGGAGCAATACAGCCTAAAATCAGGAACAGCACTTTCCACTGAAGGAGTTTGTTAAACATAAATGCTTTTAACTCATCAGTACAGTTGTTTTCGTGATTTTCCAGGGTCACACTGAATACAGGTCTCCAGCATGCTAACACTGGAAGTGGTGTCTGGAGTACTCACAATAGCACAGAGCAGGGCTTATACCACATAAGAACAAACCTTCACTGCATTTTACCTTCAGATCCACACAACTAGTGCTGCATTTTAAAGTTATATAAAAATTGATTCACAAAGATTAGTAAGTATTTTATTTTCTTTTTTTCAATTTACTGAATGAGAAGAGAAAGAATTTCACATGGCCTTCAATGCATATGTTCAATTACTTTAATATTAATGAAAACCACCACAGGAGTTCTGTACCTAAGGGCTTAGAAAGTGGGCTTGTCCTCATACATTCACATGAAAAGGTAGTACCTTTGATGGAATATTGTTAAATATTGCATGCAGGAGTCCTTAATGCTTAAAACTTGTAACTTATTTAGATTTCATTTTTATTTAAAGGCTTATGATAATGTTAACAGTTGAAATAATGCAAACAGACCATCCTCTTGGGAGTTATTTTCCCTTCTGTTTTCCCATATACCCATTAAGAAAGATACTCGACAACAGACAAGTCATATGTAAATTTATTTTTCACTTTGGGATTGTGCTAAATAATTACTAACAAAAATGTATTATTTAGCTCCAGGCTATCTCGTTGCATTAGAATTAAATGGCAACTATTTGCTCTTTCAGTAGTGGCAAGAACCACTGGGCTGTTGTCAGCATCATTTTCAATGCCATTACCGCAGTCTCTGGCTCTTCAGAAGGAGCAGGCAGATTTATTAACAACCTAATGAAAGTCTCACATTTCTTTGCACTTAACACCATAGGAAATATATTTTTAATTCTACATAATAGTGATATACTCCTGGCTACCTAAAGCTATCCCTTTATTAAGAAGACTACGATGACATTGGGAAAATTCATTATCACATTCCATTTGAGCACCAGTAGGCAACTGAATATTTACTGTGAAAGAAATGCCACAAAGCAGAATACTCTTCTGAGTGTTTGCCAGAAAGTGATGTGATGTGCCCAGATCTGGTTTTAAGGGTTGTGGAATTTTTAATTCTGGGTTGGTTTTTTGTTTGTTTGTTTTTCTGGAGAAATACCATGGGAAGAGTAACAAAAGACACAGCACAAGTCTAATTCCCAGCTGTTATACTCTTTGGAAAGAGCAGAATCATCAGCACCCTGCACCCCTACTGACAGGCAGAACAGGCTGAAGAAATACAAGGTCTGAACCAGAGAACTGTTTGTTTTTCATGGTTAGTAACACTGCAGTTAAAAGGTACGTGACTTGTCACACTGCAGGCACTACCAAATCACACTGGGAATATTCTCTCCTTGTCTTTCCTTCCAATGAGAAAGTGCCTGCAGCCTCAGCCATTTGGGCAGAACCTTTCCACAATATCCTACTCCATCTGTGGGTATTAGTGCCACAATCTGGCCATAAATTAGTAGTTTCTAAGGCTAATTGAGCATACATAAAGACACACACTCCCCTGCCTTATTATGCCATCCTCTTTTCTTTTTCGTTAATGGCAGTATTTAAAATGGAAATACGGTAACAATGCATTCAAAACATATTGCAAACTAAATATTCATGAAGTCAAACAAATATTCCCAGAGGAATATCATCTTATGTGCTCATAGAAAAAGGGGGAGGAGGAAGGGGGGGGGGTTCACATTCAGTACTCAGCAGTATACTTCTTCTGCAAGCAAAACACTGCTCAGCCAGCCCTTGAAGCAGCCTTGGCTTAGCCATAGTCTCTCTTTCTCTAGGTTTGTTTTGACATGCTGATCCCAAAAACCCCTTTGGCCTGTCATAAAACCAAAGCATCCAAACTTTGCTCTAACTTAAGAATGTAATCCCTCACAGATATTGTGCCAAAAACTAATCAAAGGTCATGAACATCATCTTAGCAAAGTCTTCTGCAGTTACAGAGGAGAACAAGATCAGGTTCCTACTGGAAATGTCATTAGACTTTTGTGGAGGTAAAGTCAAGGAGCTCTTCATTAGGAAAAGTGATGCTTTCTATGTCTGCCCTATTCAATTTAGGAGGGTCATCTGACTAAAACAGAGAATGAAATACAAACACTCAGACTTTTTGAATCTCAGTTCAAGGTAAAATTTTCACTCGTCCTTCTATCTAGACACATACTATCAAAAAGTGGGGAAAAAAAATGAGGGTTGTTCAGTGATCACCAAATATTTATATGTATCCTTATATTCTGCATGCGCACTCCCTAGAGAAGGCCTGCAAATAATATTTAACTTGAACTACTTCAGGCAGAGGCAGCTGAAGACTACCATTACTCCAGAATTCATGTTCCTACATTTTAAGATTACTCTTTTCCATCATCCACAAGCCAAATTCATACTGCCTTTTAGAAGGTGACATACAAAAAACAATGATCACAATATTTATCATTCAGCTCTGAGGCTTTTCACTGTTTTGATAAACACATGGCCAGCATGTGTTGGCTTTTAGTCAAACACTGTTTTAAAGAAAATTTTTGCTACTGCTGTTATTAAATCTACTTGAAGCAGATGGGGATACATCGATTCCCCTACTCATTATATAAAGACAAACAAAGGGAACACATTCACAGGTATCCTTGCCATCCTTATTACACCTTCAGCCTCCAACTACAAATGCCTTATTCATATTTGAACCAATATTCAGCCAATTACCACTGCAAACATGGCCAGGCAATGGACAAGTGAACAGATGAGCCATCTAAGAGCTGAAGGCACCAAACTGTTTAAGTAGAAATTAAATATCGATTAAATAATAATGAAAATGCTGGTTTATGTTTTTAAAGTTGAACCAAAAAGCAATTAATGTAATAAAGTCCATTACATTCTTATTTTAACAAGTTGTCTGACAGAGGTATGCAGTTTGGTCTCTTATGTCTTCAGTAGATGGCTCATCTGACTTTGGTTTCATTAATTTACACAACAAAAATGGGAAGCATATAGACTTAATAGCTTAATTTCTGGTTTACTTCCCTGTCTGGATTTAAATACAGACTTTGTGCCATAGCACAGATATCCCTACAGATTTGTAATAGCAGAAAGCATTATTAATAAATAAAGCTGCGCATCTGCAGCCAACTCTGACTTTTATTATGTTTACAAGGGCTCAAGTACATCTCCTCTTGCCATTCATTTTAATAGAGTCCAGGCTCCGTAATGCACTCTGAGCATCAGTATATGAGCAAACATAGTGAAAACCTATGTATAACAAAAGCAGGGGCCAAGCATTGTCCAATTCTCACCAAGTGAAGAGAAAAAACAACAGAGAAAGCAAGTTTTAATTTGATTAGGAGAGAGCATTTTACCATTAACAGAAAAAGGAAACACAGGATGGCCACCAAAGGCTTCTCTTATGAAGAGAAACAGCCCCATTTCTCCAAGTAGGTGTACCTGTCAACAGTGTGAAGAAAAAGCCCAACACCACTGGTGACAGTATTTCACATGTTGCCACCTTCCCAGTGACACCTGTCATGAAGTAAAATTAAATACTAAAATTAAGATTTTCCACAGTCAGGATATGTAAAAAAAACAACAACAACAAAAACCCAAAAACAAAAAGCCAAAGAACCAAACATCACACCTGCAAAATGGAAATCCCACTGAAATCCCAAGAGTGAGAACAGAAGTAATCAGCCGAGCAGGGGGAATATTGTTTTCTCACTTTCACTCTTGACTAGGTAAATGAGCTCTTGACTAGGAAAGGCAGCAGGCACAAGGGACACAAGTTCAAGTGCAGTCCATAACAGCAAGTCCTGCAGCATCTGCTTCTGAACTTCTCTCTGGTACTCTTGGAAAGGCTGTAGCCACCACAGACTTAATGCTGCATCAAACTGGTAAGTTTGCACTAGTAAGCAGATCCTCCCACCTCTCCACCTTAAAGATGGTTGTAACTTTAAGTCAAAAACCTTAAACTTATTCCACATTGATTTTAAGTGATTAGTATATTCCTAATCAAATTGAGAAGCAAATTAGCCAATTGAATAACTGATTAGCTCCTTCCATGATGCAAAGAGTTAGCTATTAATCAAACCTCATAGAAGATAAGCACCACCATTCTCACACTCAAACCAAGCACCTGCATGCCACAAGGGGAAAAAGAAAATATTATAAAACCAATGAATTGTAGCTCTTTGATTAGTTCCAGGCACTTTTTTTCTTATCTAATCAAGGTAATTATACAATAAATCCTTGAAAATATATGCTGTATTTAACAAAGCAGGCTTGATACATTTGTTCTCAATAAAGGCCCTTCCCTCACTGCTTCCCCAACTAGCTAATACCCTCTCTTCCGTAAGATGACCTACTACTACAGAATTGCATTCCAAGAGCTGCCAACTGTTTTACTGGTACTGGCGTAAACAAGTCACTCGCAGCATCATACCAACTGAGTCTCTTGAACAGATGACAGAAGATGGTTCATAAGGTTTTTGCTGGCTTAAAATACATACTGAAAAAAATAGAAAAGAAAAAAAAAAGCATCTGATAGTGTCAAGACAAATTCTTGGCAGAAATCAGCAAGAGGACAGCCTTCAGCTGATTAGCTATGTTCTCATAATTAAAGAGTCATCACAGTCACTGGGAATTACTTCAGGCTGGTTTACGAGCTAGATATATCAATAACAAAATACATTGTACCCAGAGTGATCCCATTGCAAGGCTAGACTGTGTGTGTACACTCGAGTGTTTTGGGGTTTGGGTTGTTGGCTTGTTTGTTGGTTTGTTTTTTTTTTTAAATTTAAACTTGAGAAATCAGTATCTGTCTACATTAAACCTTTGTATTTCTGCAGTATAGTTAGAAAACTCTAAGAGAAGAATTTGACATTTCGGTTACTAAACGCTTCCAACTGAGCATACTTTAATAAGCTTCCTGCTTATCACATGATTTTTCAAACAAATTGTAGGCATGCTATAAATTCCAAGGTATAAGTGCTCAGATAAGAATTAAAATTTGTAATTAATTCTTCTCTGCCTACAACCAGCAAACATATTTTAACCAGCTTTATCATCCCCTGCATCAGCTATTGGATAAAACACCTTCATGTATTAGCCATTAGCAACTGTTGTATCTCTCCTGCCAAAGAGAACCAAAGGAGTCCATTTAGGTCCAACTTAATGAGCAGAGATATTGAAGAAAACAAATGCTTCCTCAAACTTGTCATTCAGTTACCACCAATATCACAATCTATGCCGTTACACCATTTTCTTTTCCAGTTTCTCTACTCTTTCCTCTTTATGCTATGAAAGCCCACACTCATTAAAATGTTATCACTCATCAATTTTCCCGTACTGTCATATGCACATTTGTTTCTGAAAGGCTCAAAGCATTACTGTGAGACTCCTTATAAAATGTATCCTAACTAGACTCTATTAAATTGGGTGGTACAATCCTTTCCATCTTTGGGAGGAGGGAGAGAAGAAAGGCAGGGGAAGCAGGAAGTGTTCACCTAGTACCATAACAAAAAATCACTATATTTGTATTCAATTGTTACAATAACATTCATAATTGATCACAAACTTGTTGTCTTGCAAATGATATAATATACAGGATTCCAAATTATGCTTCATATACAATTTTATACATGAGGGATATGAAAAATTTCAGTCAACTTCACCATCAAATTATCAGAACACCAAACTTCTACATTGTCTTGGGTGTTTCTCTAGGCACCAAATTATTACCTCTTGCTTTTGAAAGAGAAACATATTTGGAAGCTGAGAGAGAGAGAGCCAGAAAAAAGTCAGTGCCATCTAAATGGTGTTTATCAGCTTTTAAACATATTACATATGCTAGCTATACAGCCTCAGTGTTGACTCAAGGAAAAGTATCCACAATTTTCAGTATCAAAATAAAGAAGACTTTACTACTAGGGCAGAATAAATAGATCATCTTCAGTGACGAACAAGAATGCATAAATGTAATTAATAGATTTGTCATAGAAAATACACTATTAGATTGCAATACAAATCTGGAACTTGTCAAATACAGCTCTTGTTAGAACTATTGCTGTGGTTTATAACAAGGCTGTAACAGCTTTTGCCTTATGAAATTTGCCTGGGTTTTATTAGTTTTAGTTTCATTCCTAAAGCAAAATGCTGTGGAAGTGCTGAACATAACAATTCTGAAGCAAGCTGGAACAGTTGGTGAGATATTGAAACTCAGATTGACTGGAGGCCTTAAAAAAAGTTCACAGGAAGCAACAAATGCAGGATTTTTCCACTATCTTTGTGTTATTACACAACACTCAAATAGAATTTCAGTATCTGCACTCATAAAACACAAGGACTTCTCTAGTTAGTGCTGCAGGCCGGAAAATATGTTGCACTCTCTAAAAGGGTCCACAGCAGGCTACACACTTACTGATACTTCCCCAAACACTTAATGTACTTGGCCTGGCTTTGATGCAGTACCTCCCAGATGTCATGTTAAGAACTGTGAACTTCAGCATCCTTAAAACAGCTGCCCCTGCTGTGTAAAGTAGCCCAAATGTGGCTTCTATTCAAAACTGTGTATTTTCTGCATTTGAACAGACTTCAGTGTATTATATAGCCTGCACTGTGTCGAGATGAAGGATGCTCAAGGATCCTGTGATAACTGGTATCTCACTGGGGCTCTCAAGAAAACAAGTTTCCCACCTCAGGAGGCTACTCCTTAGAGAAGATCTTAAATAAATACACCTCAAAATTATTTCACAGCTGTGTAAATACCTTAACTCCATGAACAAATGGGAAGACCAGAGCAGACATACAAGAGTAAAGCCTTGGTATCCAACTGTGCTATTAAAAGCAGGCTTTTGCTGTAATCTCCCCCTAGTTTTTTGAAGTTCAAACAATTACTACTATGCATTTAAAAGTCTTTCAGGGGCCTCGCCTAATGTTATTTTAAGCTACTTCAAGAACATTTCAACAGGAGAATAGAAGACAATTAGCATGCCTCCAGATTGTAATTTTAACTTTTTAGAGCGTCTGTCTAGTAATCTTGAACACCACATTTAAGGTACAATTTTCCCCCCACTACTCTATGCCAGTGGATAAAGCTATGGGGAGGAGATGCAGCCTCCACCTGCCTCATTTTTTTCAACTCTAACAAACAAAAATTGTTAAACTTACAGCAGTATCAACAGCCAGTCTGGAAACCTGCTGGAGCTTACAAGAAGCAACCCTACAAGCACCAGGGTACATTTGCAGTCAGCCACACAACCTCAGATCATCTTCCAAAATACTTAACAAAGAGTTGCAGGCGACACTAAGGAAAAAACCCAAAACTCATTAAAACATCATTAATTCTTTGCACAAGAGGAACAACAGGAACCACATTATCCTGCCTTCCGAAATCCACTTCATTCAGAAAAGCACAAGCAGGTGTCATTCCCATAACCATTCTCTTTTTACTCTGCGACCTAAATTTTGCTTTGCTAGACCATCCTCACTACTCTGCTACCTTTGTATTCATTTATTTATTTCCTAGAAAACAAGAGCTAGGCTTCTAAACCCTATGCTTGGATGTAAAACCAGTGCAACACAGGGCAACTCAGTCTTCAGAGCACTGGGGCAGCCTGCAACATGGTGTAAACTGTTTCAGTCATTACAGTACTTCATGAAGTCTAACACCTACAGATAACAGTGTAAATCTCAGCACTGTTGACTTTTAAGTATTGATCATTTCTGCAGAAACATCCAGCTAACAGACTTACTCTAACACAACCTGTTTCCAGAACTTCCTGCATGCCAGAAACTCTCACTGTTTTCTACCAAAAGCTCCAAGTTTACTCCTGTTAGTATCTAAGATGCATTCAGGTATTATCAACAGAAAAACCTTCAACAACTCAAAGCCTGAAAATGAATATCAAAATAGGATTCAATATCAAAATAGGCAACAGCATTAATGCCCGGCTTTATTCTCATTTTGCCTGTTTAATTAAAAGCCTACAACTTAAATAAATCAAACCTCTGCAACAGAATTTCCACTCTGCAAACAGCATGCTGCACAGCCACATTTTGCAATATACCTTAGATCCACATCACTCACCTTCACAAAATTTCAGGTATACCAAGATAACTGAAATACCAAATTACCAAAACATTTTATTTTTAATTTAACAAGAATATTAATACCTGGATGGAAGAGAAAGATCCAGTTGGAAACTCTTCTGAGTCCAAGGTTGCAAACTTAACTACTGTCTGCTCTTACTGGTGTGACTGCCAGGAAGCCAGGTGCACCTGCACAGGCAATAATTGCCTTGAACAGCCTCACCTGGAATTTCCACCTACCCCCATCACAAACACACCTTTCCCAGCATGAAGAGAAACCTGGCAAGTGAGGCTCTCACTTTGAGAACAAACATAAGTCCTTCCATGGTTTCTTGCAGCCATCATGCTTCTTTTTTCCCCTTAATTATCCATGCAGAGTTTCCAAGGAAAAATATTTCTTCTAAAGCATACTACTTGCAAGTGCAAGATATAGAATTATTCAGATACTAGCACTTTATTTACATTCACCTACAACGTATCTTTTCCTCTAGTACAGATACATGTGTTTAAATGCATCAGGATTCCAAAATGCAGACCCTATGTAATACTGAAGAATATGGATACATCAGGATCACTGTGCTGGGAAAAGCCTAGTTAATTTCAAACTCATATTTACTGTGTCAGAATATCATAAAAACCTCTAATGCAAGTGATATTTTATACTATAAAAAATACATAATAGGGTAGATGTCCAGTATTTGAAAGAGGTTTTCTAAATAGCTCTTGCTTTTCATCCCACCTAGGCCAATAACATGCCTATGTCCTGACACAGAAAGAAAAGGCAATGGGTAAGGGAATCCTCCTAATTGCTGTTTTATTCCCTACCAGAAGGGCCAAGTATTGATTCATAAATGTTTCCAGGAAAAAAAAAATAAAATTAAAAGCTTGGAGGCCATATGTTATCTTTACAGCTACACTACGGAACAGAAACATGGCTTTATTTGCGTGTTTACAGGAGTAACAGCAGACTCCACACCTAATTAAAGTTTTACTGGTATTTTCTCATACTGTATAATCTGTCTAAGGATATACCACCTACGCCTCCCAACAGAAGTTATAATAGTACTTCTCTGTGTCCATATATCCTTGTTTATCACCAGCATAATTATAAATATATGCACCTACCAGTTTCTGGCACTGAAAAACCTTCAAATTCTGTCTTAAGTGTCATTCAGCTTGAAACTACAATGTTCACGACAGAGAAAGCCCAAGCAGTCTATCCACGTGATAAGCTGTTACCCCAAAGCCCAGTGGGATGAGAGAAAAGACAGTGAGGCAGAGGAAAGGTCCAAGTGACTTCAGCTGGAGAATAAACTCTAACTCCTGTTCAACTAGCAGCTTTATTTCAGGTTTGAATCTGACCATTTATCAATGGGCTTCAATAATGCTAAAAGAAAAGGAAAACATCATATTTGACACACAATAAAATGAATTGCATCTACTTAGAAATAAACCATAAAGAATCTTCAGTCTTTTTTATTGTATTAACTCAACCAGAAACAAAAATCAAGCAAAACAACTGCCACAAACAAACAAAACAGAACAAAAATAAATAACACTCAGAGTTAGCATCAGTCTGTCCATTCAGTGGAAATTAAACTGCTGTGAATTATGAAAATTCTGACTCCATCATGAGTACTGCAATATTTAATATTAACTTAAAATCTGATTTTCATCATATTGTTTGAAGATCACTGGAATGTGCAGCTTTTGGGTAACCTAAAGATTCTCAGGTCACCTCCTTACAATTACAGGTGTAGCCTTGTTCACAAAGCTTGAAGTTTGAATTGAACAGCAAAGGTCTTACCTCATATTACCAGAGAAAATGGCTAGGTTTTATAGTTTATCTGCTTCACAACATGTTACTGAAATTTGGTTATTTTCAAGTTAATTAATGCAATAAAGTTTATTAAGATGTTATTAATTCTAAAAAGCATTTGAGAATGAAAGACATTACTATTTTCTCCTTCTCCAAGTAACTGTCATGCCCAAGTTTCATGGGTGCATTCACTCAATCTGACAAGTGACAGTACTGCCAAAACCTTCCAGTACAGTCAGCTCCAACACACTAACACACACTGAGTAGCAGAGGACATCCGTGTGCCCACTGGCAGAAATGCACACAGGGATCTATCTCATCCAGAAGCAAAAGCCTGCAGGCCACAGCAGCAGAAATAGCTATGAGACAGACTCAGAGGGCTGCAACTTTCCCCTGATTTCAGCAAGCATCTGCCTGGAAACCCACAGTGCAGCCTCACTACACCGAAGGGCTGCCAGTAAAACCAGTCTGAGACAAGAAAGACACGTCAAACACAGAAGAGAATGTAGAAAGTTTTCTGAACTCTTCATATTCAAAAAAAATAAAGTTGGAAAAAGTGTTCACTGTTCCAAGAGAAAATGAGAAGATGAAATAATCAGTTATGATAAATGAAACAGCACCAGGCAAAACCTCTTTATGCCTTTGAAATATCATGGTATGTGGCGAGATCAGAGTAGTACTGTGGGAAGAGAAACTAAGCAGTGACATTCATGCCACACACTTTCAGGGGGCCACATGTCACAGAGAAGTAATGCCCTGTATGTGAATGTATGTGAATATCTGGCCCTCAGTTTCAGTAAAATTTGATATATATGTAGTTTTCTCTGTGCCTGAACATGAAAGGCATGATCTCCTCTTCTCTGGTCCACAGTAGTGGCACAGGGACATTAGCAACTTTAATAGTTGTCCATCTTGCACATCATTTCAAAATAACTGTTAAAACTTGCAAGTGTTTTATAAGAAAGTCCCTAATTTAGGAACCCAAATAAAACCTGGTTATCCAAAGTCACATTAAATGAATGTAATTAGTCTAAGCTGTGACAATGGAACTGAGTGCTTTTGTAAATGTTTTTATTTTTATGCTTTCCACAAATGCTAACAAAATGCAAATAGGGAATAAGAGTACAACAGAACATCACACGACAATGGGACTGGGAGCAGCACAAGTTGCCCCAGTAGCTGACTTGGAAAATATTTCAAGAAAGGTGAGCAAGTACTGCATTACTTCCAGCTTTTTCTCTTTAGTGCTCATTCAAAGACCATTACACAATGGAAATTTTTATTTTGACTTCAGTGATCTGACCTGTTTACTTTTCACTGTTCAGTCACATGCGGCTAAAAGGCTACAGAGATCATCTAACTTGACACGAGTGCCAACAAGTCACCTTAGCTTAATTTTCTACAATCAATCAGTCATACAAATTGATTTTCTAATCATTTATTAATTCTACTCTCATAGAGCTAGATGTTTTACATTATTTGCTTTATAGTAGTATTTTTACAGGCCAGCAGCAAACAGTACTAATTTACAAATGTAATGAAGAAAACCTTTGCTCACAAAGAGGTAATGAAAGCACCAATTTGTGAGGCACAAAAAATGACTTGGCCTTTAATCGGAAGTTCCACAGGCCTTGAAGCTGTCCCAGCAGACTAGGTTATCTTCACTTTGTTAACCAACTGCCAAGGAATACACATGGAAAATCTTACTGTGAATCTTTAAGTGCATCCTTATTCATTATAGAACTAACTGGATTTCAAAACAAATCCATGTCCAACTGTCCAGTTTTCAGGAAATGCTTTTATGCAGGATGTGGAATTTTAATAAATTTAAACCTAGCTATGTTGAAAAGAGAGGCACTGTCACTGAACTAACCCCTTTCCAGTGCATTTACTGACCCAAATATAGTTCATCTTGCCTGACCTTGCTGGGGAAGGTGAATAAATAACAAATATAAATGGAAGGACAGCTGTAATGAATGACATGCTATGCTGTCTATGGACACTCTATCTCGAGCATGATTATTTTCTAGTTCATTTAATCTAAATGTTATGACTAGTAACAGACCATCAAAACCATTTATTTTTAATTTTAATGAAAAAGTGAATATAAGACCATAAGATTTAAATCTTTGTCTCTAAAGACCTTCTATAAAATAACACTAATTCAAACTGTACCATCTATTAGACTGGCATTTAGGAAAAGTAGATAAACAAACACTTTTCTGAAAAGATCTTCCCATCTCCCAAATCAAGTATGAGACTAAAACCAACAGCTTTCCATATAAAAAAAAAATATGCAAGCACAAAATAATAAGTCATTGTAAAGCAGAGGAAAAAATTATATGCTGAAAAAAGACAGAATTAATAACCCTATATTAAATTGTAAAGTCACAGGAAATAGATTTTTTGTCTTACGTTCTATAAACTTCCAAATACAATAGCTCTGGCAGATTAAATTCACTGACGTTTCCAACAGCTATCTGCTAAAAGCAGATACACAAATTTATCATTTAAATCTTTACTACTTCTTACCAAGGATACAAGAAAATTTGCAACTTCCTATCTAAATCACACATATTTCTGTTTGGGACTAAATTTGATGATCAACTTACACCATTAATCAGATCTGTACTATGTACAAATTGCACAGTGTATACACATATAGAATGTGTGTTTTGGAGGCCAAAACATTTAATTTCTGTACTTGAAAAGTGTTTGAACTTAAAGATATTCAAAACTATTTCAGAATTATTTGTAGCTCAACCATAATGCTTTAAAAAAGGTATAATTAGTTTTATGGCTCTCTTAGAACTTCTAATATTTATTTGCTAAAAATACTTGTAATTGCTACTGCCTCTTACGATCTACTCTATGGATGAACTTGCATTACTAGGAAAGCAAGCCTAGAAATTGAATAATTTATAACTAAAACATCTCAAATCTCTGCACCATTTCCAAAAGTACATCATATTTGCCTGTCCCTTTTTCCTACTGTGATGGTACTTACCTACTACATCTTTAGTTTTTGCTCTGGTAGTACAACAAAATACATTTCAACCATAACCAGGAAAATAAGAGCTTTTTTCTTCCCCTTCCTCCCCCCCCCAAAAAAAAAAAAAAAAAAAACCAATACACAGCTTAAATGCACAGCACTTGAAAACAAATACTAATACACAGTATAGAAAGTTCAGCAATCTTTAGTAAACCTTCACAGACATATTTTCTATCTTTCCCTTTGAAAATTAATTTGCCCAAATTTTAATCTCCACAAGTGTCTTCCTGAGGCTCCAGGTAAAAACATCATATTCAGAAGGAATGAACAGGTCTCTCTTTGAAACCTATTAAAACAGAGCTGTAGTTCATTTAATTGAGTTTAGAAATTGGAGACACCTTGGAGTAATGGTTTTGAAAAAAAAAAAAAAAACCACTGCCTACCACAATAATTACAAAATATGTTCCAAGTTGTGTATAAGTTCTTTGATCTTCGTTTTAGTATAATGATAATTAGTAATGTAAGCATAAAACTTCTGGGCTTGGTTTTTTTTTTCCAAGGCCGAGAAAAAAAACCTGCCACATTGAAATGTCAGATGAGGAAGAGGTTAGTTAAAACACTTTACTACAGATTTCAAATGTAATTCAGTTTTGGAAAGCATACAAAAGTCTCAAAGATTAATAATAGGAGGTTAAGTGCAGCATTTTTCACCCAAAATTACATGTCAGCCACTAAAGCAAACAATATTGTTATGTAAAGTCCACTGTAATGGAGCATTAAAGAGTCAGATACAAAGTGCAACTAACGCAGACATTAAAATTACTATTTTAATGATATTTTGTTCTGCATGCAGACTAACAAATATCAGCATGCTATTCCTAAATCCCTAATAGTAATTAGTTCCCTAGTCACTTCTTTTCTATACTTAAATGCGCTCACCTGAATGGTATCACAGAAATCAACGGGCCTTTCCTCCATCTTGGTTTTGGTAAGCTGTTAGGTCCAGACTGTATCCTGGAGATCTGGACAGAAACGCTGCTCCAGATCAGTCGGTTTTGAAGGTGGACCTTTTCAAGGTTAAAATGTTATTTTTCTCCCCTATTTAATAAAAGAACAAAAATATCTTTTGCTTGTGCCCATTTCTCTCTACTGCAGAGGAAGCCTAGTTGATTAGTTTGACCCCCATGATGAAGTTTTAAGTGCCTCACAGGTGAATGAAATTAATCTCTCCCCAACTCCTCTGTCTTTACAACCTTCAAAAGCCTTTACTACATCCGACTACTGACCAGGTGAGACAAGGACAAGCAAGAAGAGTGCGTTAAGTACAGCTGAAGTAGCATTTGCAGAAACAGCAGCTTTCTCTTACATGAGCAGAAACAGAGATATTGAAGGAAACAAAAGCTTTTTGACCAGACTTGAAAAACAGAGGAACATCAAACTAAGTAAAGCTCTGGAAACACTTGGTTTATATAATTAGCTGGGTTCCAGAGCTATTAGACAATCATCAGAAAAGGGGAGGTAGACTCTTACTGAGCAGAAAAAAACTTTCAGCAGAGCTAGAAGCAATTAACTCATAATACATTACCCAAGCATGAGGAATAAATACTTAGCAGCTAGAGAACAGCTGGGAGTTAAGAAGCGTTACTCAGGAAAAACGATAATCTGCCATAACACCAATATCGCTGTTGTACCTTATATCTAATGAAATTTTATTTTTACACTGATGTTGATTTTCTTAGTTTTTTTGTCCACTACTCATTGCCTGCATAAGTTTATTCTGGTATAGTGCTAGCTCTATTTGATTTTGCCCACTCCAACAGCACCCAATGTATTGGATAAAACATAGCAGATGCTGAAATTTGCATATATCTAATTGTCAAAAACCAATCAGTCCATGCCAGACGGCAGATACAAAGACATGTTACGGCTGTTAGTCCAAAGAGAGTCTTCATCTTATGATGTGTTTGTGCATGTTAGGGAACAGGAGGTTGACTGAAGACTGATGGAAATAAAAGTGAGGGAAAGTAAAGTCAGGAAGTTGGGAAACTTCTCAGAAGAAACCACCTGTCTTTGTAGAAGTCAAAGTTGCCTATGATATATTGTATATGCAATACAGTATGTAACAATAGCTAGGAAAAACCAACCAAACAAAAAAAACCCACTACAACAACAAACCCACACCAAAAAAAATACTACTCAGCTGCTTCTTTCTTGTAACCAAAGTACATACACTGATCAAATAACTCTTTTGAAGGAAGAGTCTTTGTTGGCTGAGGGCCACCCTTTGACAAGTATTATTTCTCCTCAGATCACATACATATAAATCTGAGAGCCTTAGCTTTCTAATGGCTTGAATACATGTACTAAAATAAATCAGAAAATGCAACTGATACAAAAGCCCTCAAAGCTAAATCCAAAAGCTATCACCATATTCTGTGGAAATTGTGCTGCATGCAGCCAGAACAAGTTTGATAGCATGTCACATAAAATAGGATGGGTAAGTGGCAATTGCCATCTATTTATATATATCAAAAATACTGGATGTCAAGCATCCATCACAGACAACAAAATATTCCAAGCTTGGCTTTTTTCACTCTCTCTAAATAGGAATTGCAATTTCAGTACCATTTCGTTCAGAAAGATTCTGAAAGAAAGCAATTTAGAAATAGTAGTAAAACAGAAAAAGAGAACTATTCTACATTAATGCTATTATTTAGATTTTTGGCATCTTCAATTAGCACTAAAAAGGCCTCCAAGTCAATTAGCGTAGAAAATATCACGAATATGAGATTTCTCTTTTTAAAGTAACACCTTGGGATATATACTACTCCAATAATAGATATGAGTGTTTTGGCATTACTTATAACTATTTTCATGAAGATGTGATGTATACGTGTGATATCGGACATTGCATAGTGCTTACATGTTTTGGAGATTCTGTGACTTGGCAAGACATCTGCTTTATTGAGGTTAGGGGGTTAACTGCGTGTTTTACCCCAAGAGTTTTTCAGCAGTGAAACACTAGATCCTAAAGTCAATAAAGCAGATATCTTGCCAAGTCACAGAATCTCCAAAACATGTAAGCACTATGCAA